>JASDQU010752985.1:79268-94925 GCA_032191745.1 Picea mariana | reverse complement strand
GAGAATACATTGAGTAACATTATCTACAGGATCAAAGTACTCCAAGAATTGAATAATTGTAGAAATTGAAGAAGTCTCAGAAAGCATTATCAGGTTCTATGTGATGATTGGTTGATGGTGATGATTTAATGTAAAGTTTTATTATCTCTCATATATTCTTGGGTGGAAGGAAGGGACAAGGAGAGAGTTCAAATATCTCTTGATATTGGAGGATTGTATCTTCCTCTTGGATTTTTATCCCTCCCTTTACATTTGGAAGCTATAGCTACCTTTGGAAGTCATTACTTCCCTTGAACAAAAACTATTGATTATTTCTCATATATTATGCATGGTTTATTGTGGTGTATTGGTGTAACTCTTATACTATTGTTCATTGCTCATTGGATATAATTGAATGGTTTAAGTATAAGTTGAAAAATGTTTTTAAATTGTACTTGATACTGATTCACCCCCCTCTTAGTATCAACATTAAGGCCCTTATAAGGTGTTGCAAAATATTGGTACTATGGCATACAAATTGGGGTTTCCTGCATCTTTACAAGTACACCCATTTTTCCATGTTTCATGCTTAAATAAGGTTATAGGTGACAAGATCCCAGTTCAAACTATATTTCTAGAACTTGATGAGGAAGGAACAATCATATTGGATCCTGAAGCCATCACTGACACAAGAATTCACTAGTTGAGGAATAGATCCATTTCAGATTATCTCGTTAAATGGAGGAAAATATCGACTGAAGATTCCACTTCGGAAGATGAGTCTTTTATACAAAAGCATCCAGAGTTACTCAAGCGTCGTGGACAAAACTTGTCTCAATGGGAGGGGAATTTTAATCCCTAAATAGTGGCTCATTACCCCTTAATTAGAGCATATTATATTAGTAATGTTATTTTATTTATTTCGGCTTTAGTCCATTAGTTGTAATTATACCTCCTAGTCTCCTATATATACCAAGGAGACATTTTCATTTGGAATCATCTTGTATTTGGACATTTATGTGGGCATAAGGAGGTTTCCCCCTCGAAGAGGCTTATTATCTGAATTTCTCTCTTTTTCAAGGTGTTGAGTACTTATTCTGAGGTTTTTCTATGCTATATTGATATTTGGTTCCTAACAGATTGGAGATGTAGTGCGCACAATGCCATATTTTGCAGCAAACCAAATAAAAGAAAATAGAAGCCAAATATTTGTGAAAATATCTCAGGAGGGTATGAACCACAGTAAAATATGTGTTATCTATAATTTTTATGGCATGTTTACTTATGTTAGTGATTAGTTTGTGAATGAATAAATGGTTAGCTAAAACTGGTAGAATGCATGTATGACTTAAAAGATGAATGGATCCTAGGGATAATAGAATAAATTATCATATTAAGGCCTAAAGAGGATAAAATACAATCCCATATCCTACTCATTCCTATACTACAAGAACTTGATCATTGCAGTCACCCATAGAACTATCTTGGGTGAGACTTTGTAGTGCACTCTATGCATTGTGTTTCCTTCTAGTTTATGAGGAAGGCCGATAGTTTTAGAGGGTTTTGTTGGAAACTTGTTCAGAGTTGAACCTGGGTCAGACCAAGAGAATATAAAGATAGAATAAACCCAACACTACATCCTCATGTTCCACTTCTTCATTTTCCATGTCTCGGCCCATGGCATAAAGATGATCCTCAATAGCGAGGACATTATTTCCTGGAAACTTTGTAAACCACTTATTAGACTCTTTCGACATGGTATTGGGGTATAATGGTGGCCATTTTTAATGGTTTGTAGACATGGTTTTCCCAAGGGTGAGCCATTGGAGCAAGGGGAAGGGTACCCTGGAAAAGGTTTTTGAAAATGAGAGACTTGAGAGGAGGCCTTCTTTAGTAAACCTTAGAAGGTTTGAATCTCACTGGGGGGAAATTATTAAGGGAAGAAGGATTCTCAGAAGGTGGATTCATTGGGTGAGCTTCAAGTAGGGATCATCAAAGGTGTAAGGGGAACACCATTCAAGTGGAATCTCCAGAAAATCTAGGGGTAAAGGCTTTAGGATGGTATCTTGCGAAAGTGTCATTAGGGAATGCAAGAGGATTATAAATCCTCCTCGACAATGGTGCCAGAATTTTATCGTGCAAAGTTTAGGTTGTGAAAATCATAACCCAAACCATAATATGGTGACAACTAGGAAAACACCTAACCACTATCACGTCAAATAGGTATTCCCATCACTTTAGAGGTGAAGTGATCACCTCAAAGGGGGAATCCTAGATGACCCTAGGGGTAAATCAGACGAAAAATGAGTGAGTGTATATGAGGTTCCTATAGGTCAAGATACTAGATGGATTTTATGGCTTGATAATGAGTCTTGAAGGTTGTTTGAGGTTTCCAAGTCTTGGAGTACCTGTAGAAGACATGTGTACCATCCCGAGACACAAAGAAAGACAAGTATACAAGCCTGAAAACAAGTGGATCAGAAAGTTAATATTTTTTCCCTAATTGCAGTGGTAAAAAATGATATATATCAACAAGTAAATAGTTTTTATAGCTTCTTAACAAATGTTAAAATTCTATAAAATTATGCAAGAGATAATCTAGCTAAAAACTAGTATAAATCTAGTATAAAACCACAAGAATTTAACAGTGAAACAAGGTTGTAATAAACAAGTAATGCAGAGATATTATTCATCCTTATGGCTATAGATATCTATTTCTACAGAATAATATTTTAGCCAACAAAACACTTAGACAAGCCAACAAAAAAGTGCACTAGGACTAGTAGGTTATAGGGGTAGTGTATTAGCAATTCTTGATGGTTGAAAATAGAGTCAAAATCGAATTAGAATAGTATTTTTATGCAACCCTAATGGATGTATCTTTCATTAAGCTATAAATATAATAATAATAAGCAAAGTGGGATGCCTAAGAGGCTCTATTTACCTCAAGGCATCACTAAAAGTTTCCAATTTGAACAAGATCAATATCTCACTAAATCATGTCTACCAAGGCAAACAATTTATTTCTCCAAAGTGAAATTCAGATTAGTGCATATAAAAAAATGGGTGAACGGAGTCTTAAAACACAAGTTTGATCAATAAGATCCCTTGGGGTGTAAACACTCTTACTCCCTAGGGCATGCAAATGAAACTCAAGGTATATCAAGGAGTGTGCACACCCTTGTACTCCTCCAAGATACCTTGCAATAAAAGACTTGTAAACTAGAAAATGAAGAGAACTTGATGGAGGGAATATGAACTTATACTCCTCCTAGGGTTTTAACTAACAATATCATGAAATGAGCAAGAAGAATGAAAAATTACCTTACCAAAACCAAGAAAGTTGCAAGATAAAACCATAGTTTCACCAAGACAAAGAATCCATAAGTAAGAACAAGAGTCTCCAAGAGGTGTGCACCACCTAAGCTCATCCATTCATCAAGAGATATAACAAAAATCATTTGCAAGAGAGAGAGAGATACCAAAAATGCTCAAGCATAGAGAAAATTTAATCCTATGTAGTCTTCTCACAATGGGAGAGATAGAAATGATCTCTATTTATATAAAAACCTCTAATAATAGTTTTTCCAAAAACCTTAGGGTAACCAGAAAGTAAGAGGACAACAACCCTTACTTTTCCCCCTTACAATATAAAATTCAAATTTAAATTTAAAAATTGCAGAATAGAAACCCTAAGGTGACATCATCCCTCTAAGGGTAACATCTTAACCCCTTGAGAAAGTCATTGGAGTATAAATTTGAGGTCGTTGGGGCTTCTAAATCCTCCTTATTATGTGTTATATCCTCCTCAAGTCATCTCCCACCAAATCATGCCAAGTGTCAATGAGTATAAACTGTACCACCACAAACTCAACCCTAGGTGATGTCAAGCCCTCTTTGTATGGTTTTTTGGACCCAAGAGTAAATTTTTGTGATAGAAATACGTTGGGTTAGGTCTTCCATGGTGCCATTTCAGGGATCTAAAGGAAACGATTTTCATCCAACATGTGAGCCCTGGTATCCAACCTGTGGGTTTCAAACCCCAAGGAAACCCAAGCTAGGCTTGTTCTTCTAAATCTCTCCACCAACTAGGTATTGCAAAGACAATGAATACACACTCCAAGGATATCAATTCAAATGCATCATGATGAATAAATAAAATCAATAAAAGATCAATCCAAGCATGTACATCCAAACTACCTCATCAAAATAAACAAGTGCTCAAAAAACCTACGCAATTTGCCAAGTTTACGTACGGGAGGGTTGATAAAGAAACCTATTGGGTGAATCATACCTCAAGTTTAGGAGTGCCTCCTAAGTGGACCTTTCTCTAAGTCATGTGGATTAAGTGACATGGATGGGGATAATACTCTTGGACATGGGGTTCATGACATAGAAGGGATTGTAGTGTCTGATTTATGGGTGCCTTTGCAGAGGGCGTGTTGCACCTTCATTTTCAGTCCAACCTTTTTCCAAGATCATTTATTGTATTTTATTATTTTAAGATGTTTTTAGGTTGAATTCAAGGTGGGGATTCTACCTAAGATTCAAAAATTGTGCCCACCTTGACTTTATCTTGGTCATATGATGCTTACCCAAGTTGAAAACATGTGTGGGGATTCTACCTAATCTCGAAAAACAATTCCCACACATGCTCCACCTTAGTTGGGATTTGTATTAGTTATTTTTCATGAGTCCCATTAGTTGCTTATGGAATACAATTCGTTGTCCTATATATCCATGAGTGAGCATCTAGAAGGTTCATGATTTGGTTTTATGTTTTTCCAGCTACAAGCCTCTTGACCTTCGACCCCTTCTTCCCATGAAATGAGGGACAACCCCTTCTTGGGTCAATACACTCGAAAATCCAAAAAGGTAAGGAGGTGAGGGGATGAAGTGTGGAAAGTGACAAGTATAGTCAGGAACGACATAATGACTCATTAATAGGACTTCCTACTAGAAAACCTATCCCAAAGGGTGAACCACTTACTAGGGCACAATTTCAACAACCAAAGTGAAATAGGGAAAATATCATAATGTCCAAGAAAATGTTACATGATCAAAATAAGTTTAAAATGCAACAAACTCAAATTCCTCAAATATTGAAGTGACACTCACCATAATACCTGACTTGCACCTCATGGGGAAAGACCCAAAGTCTTTTGAAAGCGAGCTGATGTGGTGGATACCATCATGATGAACCTGGAGCAGTGGTTGAAAGGTGCATATTTGTATGTGCAAGTAGATACTGATAGTCAAATGGTTTCTCGGTACTCCATATATGAAATCTAAGGGTCTCGAGAAATCATCTCCTTACTTATCCATAGGAGTTGGGGATAAAAATGAAAAAGGTAGAGATACATAAGACACATAGTAAATTGTCCTAGCAATAGGAGAGAAAATGAAAGACAAGGGTAATGGGCCAATAATGTCTCCACGTAAGAAGAGGAAATATCACAGAGTACTGACTAGTTATACTCTCACAGATGATGGCATTGACCGAATCAGTTATCAAGTCAGGGATTCCACAGAAGAAGAAATTGAGTAAGTGTTGCATAAGAAAGAAGAACTGCATCATCAAGTGCAGGAACAATTAACACAATTGTAGCATCTCTTGGAATAAAAATGAATAACACCATAGCACAGATCAAAGGAAGGACCATCAACAAGGCCAATTGGGGAGATAGGGGCCACATCTTACTTTTCAATGGTTGCATAAGGGTGCAGAGTGGTGAAGATTTCATTTGATGTGATTAGGTTTGCTACACCCAATATGAAGGAGAAATTACAATGACTAAGTCAATTATACTTAATCATCTCACAGATTCCACTGATGGTTCTATAGGAATTTCACAATGGAATTGCGCAGGAGATGCGATTCCAAATATAATTAGCATCAAATGAGTTGGCAAACATAGTTGCGAAGAACATAGAGATTCAACAGGGGTATAAAACTATTATATAGGATAAGACCACAGTTGAGGAAAAGGTTGAAATGATACCGAAGGAGAAGAGAAAGGCTGAGGAGAAGGCCGAGAGGATACTAAAAGAGAAGGATGAGACTAAGAAGTAGGTAGAGAGAATCCAACATGCCATCCAAAATATCTACAAGGATGTTCCAAAAATTCCAATGGTGGTCAAAGCCACTCTGGAAGAACAAGTCTCAAACATCAGGGAAATCATTAAATAATTTCTCACCAGGATTGAATACTTGCAACTGTGCACCATGCCAGGAACACCACCAGAAGAAAGGGAAGGAAGAGAGAGAATATCGATGACTGCGGTAGAAAATACCAAGAGGTTGGATGAGGAATGCACAAAGCTCTCTGAGGAAAGTGCACAAATATGGAAAAACCTGATGGAGGATCCATAAATGAAGGTCGTAGAAGCTATATTGAAGGATGAATAGTAAAAGGTGTAGAAGGATTAGAATATAATAAAAACTCTCCCACCTACTGAACAAATGAGAACCATTTTGGAACAAAGGAAATCATATGATGAAATCAAAAAGATATGGTACCGAGATAAAATTATCCAGCAACAATTAGGAATGTTGCAGGACTAAGCACTAAAGGAAATAGGGGAATTGGCATCTACATAGGGTAAAGTGAATCAAGTAGTGTACAACATGGAAGAGAAGCTCACGACCCTGAGTGCATAGGGTGTAGAGGAAATTTTGGGAACATAGGAAGAAATAATAAAAGAAGTTGTGATAACAAAGGAAACTTTCCAAAAGTTCATAGAAGCATGTAAAAGTGTGCAATAGGCATGAGTGGCTTAGGAAGAGCCACAAGTGAGTATTGGGGGCCTGTTGGACATGAATTTTGCATATAGTTTTCATTAAAAACTTAAGTATGGAGGATATTTGTAGTACAAGAAGAAAGAAAATAAGGTAGGAGCGAATTGCACAGTAAATGTGCATATGGGATTGAAGTGCGCAATAAAAGTATACATAGAAGAGAATAAAGTAAGAGAATAAAAAAGGATAATAAAGAAAGAGAACATAAAGCAGGAATAAATGAAAGATAGCAGTTTGACATGCCAAATGCAAAAGGATGCGCAAAACTAGGAAGAAAAATATTCATGAGTGAAAAACCAACATGCAGATGTAAAAGAAGGGAAAGCAATCCCGAACAATGAGTCAACATGAGTTGTCATAAGTCAGGATGAGTTGTAATTGGGTTTGTGGGATAATAAAAGTAGAGTTTTGTAATGGGTTGGAAATATAGGGGTTATGTGTTGTTAGGTTTTGTTTTATTCAGGTTGGTTCACGCGGAGAATGAGAGAATATACTAATAATGAAAGGGTCTATGTCTGAATGTTAGGGAGAAGTTACAAAGAGAGAGGCTTACATTGCGGATTGTGTAGGAAATATGGAGAGAAAGTTGTCATGATACATCTATTGTAAGCTCAGTGTGCAAGCCTGAAAATATTACATAAAGAATAATAAAGAATCCAGTCGTTGTGGACGTAGCCCAAAGTTGGGTGAAACACGTTAATTACTATGTCTACTTGTATTTTATGTGATTGATCATGAATATTCTCTTTATGCATGTTAGACTATATTTTTCCACTATATTATCAATGTGTAGTAGTTATGAATGTTACAATAGAATGTTAGTATAATGGTACTATATAACTGAATTCGCTAAGTAACCAAGGAAGAACAAATGTAGGATAATGTGTGCAGAATAGATAAGTAATAATGAATAATATGATCACCTCCCATTCCCTCACTACTACAGAAACTTGGTTCCTGCATCCCTATTAGACTCCTTGCGTGAGACTTCACTTGCATACAGGTGATGTAGAAAGGGTTGATGTATGAAGGGTTTTGTTGGTTGAAATAACTTGAACCTGGGGTATTATAACCACGTTCCAACAAGAGAAAATAAATATATATATGTAAATGAAACCTTGACAGAGAGAACTTATCTTTGATGAAACAAATCACCAACTAACTACAAACCAAGGACATTCCACCCAACCGTAGACACTGTTGTTCCAAGTCTCAACAACAATTTCACGCCTAAGCTAGGGCTATGGGTCCATAAGGAGGGTTCCAGGGTTCCACTCAGCTTCCCAAACCAATCAACACTAAATATACCATAGGATTCTCAACACACATCAATCCAAATTACACCAACTCTCTTATCTCTAGCCTGCACAACCCAAGAGAATGGACCCCCTTCTCTGCCACACAGTCCCTTAGGTTGTACGCCTCCTTTCAGGGCTCTAGTGCATCTGATCAAGAATATCCATGATAGGACTCTCATGATTCACAATTTTGATCAAAAATTAACACATGCCAATGCATCTCATACATGCAGGCATTAATTAATGGATGGAATACACCTACAATCACCCCAACTAGCCACAAATGACTACTCTCCAACAATTCATTTTTATTTTCCAATTCAAGATCCAAATGAATCAGGAATGATGAATGGGTGAAAGATTGAATGGAGAGAGAGAAGATAATGAAGAGTGTAAACCCCCCAAACAACCAAAATATGGGTTTATATAATTACTTAGAAATCAAGAACCACATGGCCTTCCCAAAGAAGCTCATATAACCACTTCTCTCATTTAAAAAAATTACAGGTAAATTAAATATAATAAAAAATAACTATCCCCTTAATCCCCCTCTCTCATGGAATAATATCCCCCTGTAACTCTTTTCCTTGTCCGTCTAGAATCCAATGATGTATTTTATTATTAATAATGATTAAAACATTACATTTCCTAGGCTCCCTAGCCTCTTTTAATTGTTTTAGCTCTCTGGCCTCTCATCAAATAAACAAATACATTATTTAATATGGGGACTCAAAACCAGGGTACTACAAAACCAATTGGTTTAGGGGCCTTTCGAAAATCAACCCTATGGGAGAAATGAAGTCCCCACACGATTGGATAGAAAATGAATGAGGAGGAGTTACAATGATCTATGTGAAACAACCCTAACTGGTCCAAGAACCCTTTATTAAGGAATTCACCCTCTAGGAGAACTAATATCATGAACAAATGTCTACCCCAGGTACTACAGGAATGTCCCATCTATAGTCACCTATGTAGCTCCCTAGGAAAGGTCACTAAGGCTACCACATAACAATCAATGGTCATTTGAATAGTCATAGGTCTAACCACATGTAAGGGTAGGGTAACAAATCTCGAATCTCCTAAGGCATTAACCAATGAAACCCCTACATATGTAGCAATTGAAGAGGTATAGAAAACACCAAAACAAGGAGAGAGGGGTAATCTCCCTACATGCCCCGATGTGACCTCATGCTTAAATCTTGTGTTAGAGGAGGCTCCCGACACACTGGTTGAAATAATGGATTAACACTCTTTGATGATTCCTAAGTTTCATTTTGTGTACCTGGAGAGTTTAATTTTCAATCCTAATCCAAGGCCCTAAGCCTAGATAATGTTGGTTCACTGTAAAAATAAAAATGTCTAATTGGTTTTAGATTACACTTTCTTTTTATGGTTGTTGATTAAGTCCAAGGGTAGCATATGGAAATTTGGTGATGTTTTGACTCTTGACCCAACCAAGAAATTCAAGAATGATGATGCAAATTTCCCACTTCGATGGAATCTAGCTATGGGAGGGGAATAAACTTTCTTTTCTCTTTTCAAATGTAAAACTGACCTCATGCACACCAAGCAACCAACAATCACTTCGGATCTAAAACCAAACAATGCTCATAATGCATTCTCTTCACTAGTGCTTCAAAGGAAATCAATCATGAAACAATTGTTTTGTATTTTTTGGTTATTTTCCAATTTTAATGCAACAAATATTCTTGATCTAAGCAAGACATAAAATGAAAAATGAAAACCAACAAGAAACAACAAGCAGGTGGATTGTAGGAAATTGGAAATGAGGATGGATCATTCCAATCCAATGTCTCTACAAAGATCACACTCAAAACTCTTCTAGAGGGGAAGATCTAGCTATGGGAAATAGGTACATAAGGTCAAGCAATGCAACCAATGACAAACAAAACTATATCTCTTCAAATCTATTAGGTTATTTTCCCAATTTCACTAAAACTCTTAGAAATAAATAGAACCTATCCAATAAATGGAAATAAAATCACGCAAATGCACTCAAACAACACTCAAAACTACCTTATGTGACCAAAAACACTCAAACAAAGACAGTATCGGATCAAAGCAGATCACTGCAAAACCCTATTTTTCACAGGGCGGACCTTACCTTAAAATTAAGGGTTTTTCTTTGAAAATATGTTGTTTTTACATATCCTCACGGGACACAAGCCTATCAACCGATGATGGTCCTCGTAGGATTCCTATACTGCAACAGGCGAGGACATGGAATTTTTTTGTTTTTAAGAAAGAAGGATTCATTCCAGATCTTCTATATTTGTATCATATCTCTCAAATCTACTTTATCTAGGCTCTAGAATGATCAAAGGAAGAAAATCAAAATCAAACCATAATCAACAGAGGAAAGGATTGACAGAGAGACTCAAATTATAGAAGTTTTTTTCCCCAGTAATATGGTCGCCAGTTCGTTTATGGGACAAAAGGATCACAAGGATCTCAATGAATGATCAACAAGATCTTTGTAGAATTAGCCTAGAAACACTATACAGAAAAGGGCCTATATTCATATGTTTTCCCTAGCTCTAGATTCAAACACATGGATTCATTACTATCCTAAGGAGGGGTGAATATTTCATACCTCTATTCGTAGGTTGTCCTTCATAAATACTAGATGTTGTAGACCTAAAACTCCAGCTCCAAGCTCCACAGATTTCTTCTTGAATACAAAACACAAGCAATACCTCTCTACTTACCTACCTAGGATTAGAATCCTATATCTAATTTGAATCTAATCGGATCTAAACATTCATGAATTAAATACAAATGATATAGAGGAATACCAATGATCTATTGATTAAAACATAGAGAATATATACAATATCATACCTTGATGAAGATGCATCCTTGTTTGAATCATTTCCCCTTTCTCCTCCCTTGGATTCTTGATCAGGATAAGATCGTTGACTTATAGCTATGATGTATGGAACAAACACCTCTACAATTAGGTAGCATAATTGTTAGAAAAACAGGATCACAGAGAAATAAAATAAAACAAATGCAGAAATAAAACAAAAAAGATACATAATACAATAGAGACACAAATATATGTGGTTCACCCAGTGTGGACTCCATCCACCATAGAAATTTACAGGTCCTTCCTTTTATTATCCATCAAAATGAAGGGATAAAACCTACAACACGCCCGTTGTAACTTCCTCTTCTTTCTCTCACCATCTCCTCTCTCATAATACAATAATCACACTCATACTAAACCATAATACAATTATGTTAGGAACCAAATACCAACATAGCATAGAAAAACCTTAGAATAAGTACTCAACACCTTGAAAAAGAGAGAATTTCCGATAATAAGCCTCTTCGAAGGGGAAACCTCCTTATACAGCACATAGATTTCCAAAATACATGATGATGTTGGCATGTTTTACAGGAAGCACGTTCTTGTCATTGATGACAAGAACAACAATGAACCAAACCTCGAAAGCGCAGAAGACGAGAAATCTCAGAAGAGATCGCATTCCAGAAGTGAAGACGAGGTCCAAGAAATGGACTCACAGAAGGAGCAAAGGTTGAGACCCTTGAACACTTAGAAAAACTTCGAAGTCGGAGAGATCAGAAGCTCAGGAGGAAGAGCGACAGTGACCAGAGGAAGAGTAGAGGAGAAGTACAAATCTGATCTATTGGATCTGAGCATCGAAGATCAACAGTCATTGGATCCAGAGATAAATGCAGGAAGGTTAAGCCCTTGATAATCATAGGAGGGAGGACTTGTAAAAGTCCCAAAGTCCCGAAGTAAGAAGGGACTGTCCATCGTCAACACGGACAGGTGGCACATGATCCTCAACTCCGGAGAAAATTACTTCGAGGATTTTTTCAGTTTGAGACTTGAAAAACTTGAAGTCTGGAGAGTCGGAGTAAATGACAGCTGTCAGATCAGTTTGAATTGGAAGGACATGATAAGCTAGAAAAGGATAATTGTAGAAATATCAAGCCATCGATCTGGGAACATGATCGACGAACAATATTTAGTTTGGGTCTAAAAGTTGTGAGGAGTTTATTGTTCGTGGATTCTCACTTCGGAAGAATTGGCGATTTGAAAATTCTAAATACCTGAACTCCTGAAGGCCAAAAGTCCCTAAGTGAATGAGGATCCACATCAGCAAGTGATCAAAATCTGGACCAGGGATCAAAATTTTGCTCAAAAATCAAAGTTCTTGGAATTTCCTCAAAATGAATGGGTATGTATCCCTCATCGTCATGAACCCAATGCAACTTGAACGGGTTCAAACGTACATCGTATGAGTGAGATATCGTGATCTGTTCGATTCGCCAAACAGGCAAAAAAAAATTGTTGACTGTACAGTCCGTATAGTCCCTACAGCTGACGTGGTAGAGGTCGTACAACTGATGTGGCACGTCTGTATGCTAAGGTGGTAGTTGATGACATGGAAATCATTGATTGGAAGATTTTGGATGAATGATGTTTCAACACGTGGCATTTAATTAGCAAATGGAGTGGTGCCACGTGGCCCAGGCATGGGCTGCCACGTGGCACCATGGAAAAGGTTGGTTGTTTAAAATTATTATAGAGTCAGTGGGGATAGAACCCTGGACCTCCACCACAATCCAACAATTTGGCAAAGGCTGCCCAACCGGCACGCCACACAGTGTTACTTATTATATATATGGTTTTGATTGTATTTAAGTTTGACTATTGTATAGTTTGGCAAGGGGGTCGGGCTAGGGCTTAGCCCCAGCCCGCGGTTGTATTAACAATGAATATGACCGATGAAAAACACAATGCATATGACCAATGGAACAATGCATGGGATTTTTAAAATGAACACAACCACGCGCCCGATATGTGGCACAACCATATTCGCTCTTGGAAACTAGCCCTTTTTGTGTGTGAAATGAGGTCACATGGCCATACGACCAACGGCTTGGAAGTTAGGGGGCTTAGTTCCGTTAACCGTTCGACAGTTTTGCACATTTTTCAGTTATGTTCTGGTGCTAGGTTTAATCATGGAAAGGAGAGCATGTGCTAGGTTGGACGCACAGAGGTGCATTTTGGCGAACCAGAGACAACAAGTTTGAAGGGGAAACTTGCAAGAAGTCTATCTTCTTCATTTTTTGGCCAAATGAGGTGCCAAAAAAGCCCATCTAGGGGTTTTTGGATGCTATGAATCCATTGGCACTATTTTAAAAGACATTTGAAGACTTCTTTTGCAGGTTTTTCACCATTGAAGTTTCAGAGAGCTCCAGGGAGCTTGAAGCCTTCATTGATTGAGGCCATGCTCAGATGAGCCCAAGTCTGTTTTCTGTGACTGAATAGTCATTTTTGGCTAATTGTTATGATATGAACACATTGGTATAGGTTTCAGATCCATTTGAGGACTTTTACAGGTGTTGTTTCCACAAGGAAGCTCAGGGAAGCTCAAGGCCACATGTAGAAGAGGTCATGCCCAGATGAGCCATGGTCCGTTTTCAGAGTTCTATTAGTCATTTTTGGGGTTTTTATGTATTTTGAACCCAATGGTATAGTATATAAATCCATTGGAGTTGAGAAAAATATTGTAAAAGAATCTTTGACAAACTAATCCCAGAGAGCCTAGTCCATGGATGGAGGCTCAAGGAGATGTAGCCCAGTTGGGGCTGAACTCCTTTATCATCTTGTCATTGTTGTGAGTCTACTGGTTTATTTTCTGCAATTTATGTGTATTGTGTATTTGTTTAAAAAACATATTTAAATTTTTAAATACCTCACACATAAACATTTAAAAGAAGCATGAACTTGACACATAAAACTTCTTGCATAACTAGAACATTGAGCAAGGTCCTGAAAAGTTTATTTTAATGGAATAAAGGGTGCTTGCATAGCAAAACAAGTCAGCCCCCTATTTTCAGATCAGCAAGACTACATCAACAAGGACACATGGCACAATAAAAAAATGACAAGTTTCAAGTTTATTTGACACTTCAGGTACGTGCAAATCACAAATATGAGTGACACATGGCAGCTACTAGGCTCATGACACATCATCAAGTGACATAAGTAAGTGACGTCACTCCAGGATTTTTACCACCAGAAGATGCCCTAAGTCTCAAAGTCCTGAATGATGAAGTCACTTATGATCATTGATCGTGCAAGAGGGTATGTGTCAACAGATCATGAACTCTGGGTGAAACTACTACGGGAAAACGTGAAGGAGAAATGTTTGAGATTGCCAATGGCCAAAGCCCCGAAGTGGAGGATAGTCATTGGATTAAAGAGGACACGTGTCAGTGGATTGTCATCTCTGGGAAAAATAAAAGGAAGGATGAAATAAAGTTGAGAGTTGAGATTTTCGAACCTCGAATACCCGAAGGGATTTTGACTGTCGATCCAAAAATGACATGCGTCATTAGATCGTGGAATCCCGTTGAAATGCTCCAAGATAAAGTGGAGTTTGAGAATCGAAACTCCCGAAGCCTGAAAGGAGAAATCGATCTCGTCTGTTGGTTTGGAGGGCCACATGTCACCTAATCATTGAGACTAAGGATTGTGAGTGGAAATATGAAATGAGGAAGGAAAGAAAGATAGATTAGAGTCATTGATCGAAGGAACACTGTCAATATCATGAGATCAATGGTCCCATCGCATTGTGGGGTCAGAACATTCTCGGGTCTTAATTTTTCGTGAGAGGGTCGCAATTGAAACCACGGTTTTGGAGAAAGGGTACGTGGCAGCTAGAGGTGGATTGTGGGGAGAAAAGAGGTTGATCCCAAACCACTCTTGGATGTGCCCACAATCATTTTCTTACACAAGGACATAGCCAGAGGTTACATGTGATAGGGGGCTAACATGAAGAAAGCTCGCACCTTCAATAATTTGGTCACGAGATACCATCGCCCAAGGTCATATCAAGAAACAAAGCTATCACTCACAAGATCAAGTTCGGGAAGTGCCTTTTGAATAGGCGTTTGGTCACCGCCAATTTTAACATGAAGGAAGGGGATTGGAAGCCAAAGAAGTCAAAATCACTTGTTGTAACTGACAGAGAAAATGAAGAGTTGGGACTACCAGAGAAGCCATGGAATCTCAGAGTAACACCCACTTATGATGAACACATTTAGCATAACCGACAGAGAAGATGAAGAGTTGCCATGATGATCTAGCAGACGACTGAGAGTGAGAAATACATGCAGAACAGAGAAGACAGAGTGCTTTTGCGCTAGAGTTATGCATGTGGGCATAAGGAGAGAAAGTTGATATAGTAGTGAAGATCAGAGGTGCAGCATATAGTTTGAGGAGGAAACACAGAGCATAAAAGAAAGAGGAGAAGCAGAAAAATGGAGTTGTTGGTTGTGGAGAAGAAAAAGACAAAAGAGCATAGAAGAAGGAATATGCACAACCAAAATAGAGGATAGTGGCTACAAGAGGCAGAGGAGACATGGAGCTGTAACAGACCATATAAGAGACAGAGTGTTATAACCCTAAATTGCACCACACATGCTTACCTGGCATCAGGCCAACTCAAATCCCTTCCTTGCCAAAGCCATGCTGAACAAACTCTTGAAAATCCTCTTAAATCAAGTAGCACG
>JASDQU010752985.1:57573-79081 GCA_032191745.1 Picea mariana | reverse complement strand
GAGGAAAATTATAGCGAAGAAACTCTGCCCAATTGCCGAATCCATTTGTCCCAACCCTTTAGCCTTTCCTCAAGCTTAAGGAGAATTAAAGCAAAGTAGTTGGAGGACAAAGAAGAGGAGGAGCCCAGGATCAGGATCAAGGAGCGGTGGCCGGTCTCTATCATTATTGTAAGTTGATTCATCTTGAGATTAATAAAAGAATACTTTTCCCATCCCAATGCATATGATTTCTACAATTTATGCTTAATGTCTAACCCTCAAGTAGAAAAATAGCATGCATGCGTAGTGTTTTGTCTTGATTGCAGGTTAACTTTGGAAGGAGAAGTGCAAAGAAGCGAGCAAAGCTCAACAGAGGATCTACACCAAACATCAGTAAAAAGGTTAGTAGTTCCTTTCCATGCATATGTCTTGAAAGAGGGGTTTAATTTTTGGAGTGGTAGGTTAGAAGGTCATTTCTTAAAGGTCAAAATCTGCATGCAAGTTCATCCCTAGCTTGTTAGTCCGTAGGGTATTATTTCCCAACAACACAGAGCAGAAGAAAAAAGAGTGCAAGGGAGGCATGTACGAAGACACTGATGCAGGAAGAGCAACGTAGTGTAGTAGAACAATGATGACACCGGTAAGCCATTGATAAATACTGTATCACTGTGATAAATTTATGAAAATAAAATATTTATATTTCAGGGTGGTAGGGAGGTGCTAGGGAGGACTATTGTCCTTTGAGTTTCAAGTGTGTGCTTGAACACAAGGAGTTGTAACATTCATCTGGTTGCAGCCAAAAAAACCAGGGTGGTAGGGAGGTGCAAGGGAGAAATATTGTTCTTTGTTATATAGGTCGGTGCCTGTGTAACTAGAAGTTGATGCTTCCATCCAGTTGGTGTTGGAACACTCATGGATTTGGTGCTTCCTTCTAGTAGGTGCTAGAGAAATCAAAGAGTTGTTGCTCACAACAAGTTGGTTCTTGTAAAACAAAGGTTGTAGCCTCAAGAGAAGATGGAGATAATAAGAATCATAATGTACATAAAATAAATATTACTTATGATATCAAGAAGAAGAGGTTTTTCCCTTTATGGGTTTCCTCAGGAAATATCTATCTCTATATATTTCATGTGTGTGATTGATGTTGAATATTATATTGCTTACTTCCCTGCATTATTGTGATCATCATTTAGTGTTCTGTAAAGAGTTTAAAAATGGGCATAATTTTTTAAGCAGAGTAACAACTAATTCACCCCCCCTCTCAATTGTCTAACAATTGGTATCAGAGTCGGTTCCTTTTATCTAAGGGTAGATTCTAGAACTTAAATATGACTATCCATGAAGGAACTTCAACCAATCAGCCCCCCCTGTTCAATGGAACAAACTTCACCTTTTGGAAAGTTAGGATGAGAACCTACATAATGGCATTAGGTGCAGATGTCTGGGATGTGGTAGAGTCTGGTTATGTAAATCTAGTTGTGCTAGCTTCTAAGGATGAAAAGCTAGAATTTAGCTTCAATGATAATGCTATGAATGCTATTCTTAGTGGGCTTGTAGAAACAGAATTTGTAAAAGTTATGTACTTATAATCTGCCAAAGAAATGTGGGACAAACTCATCAGTAGTTATGAAGGTAATGATAAGGTAAATGATGCCAAGATTCAAGCCTACAACTTATAGTTTGAATAGTTAAATATGAAAGAGAATGAAAATGTAGGGAAGTACTTTCTAAGAGTTGAAGAACAAGTAAATGCAATGATAGGACCTGGTGAAAAAATTGAGGATGTCTCTTTAGTTCAAAAAAATTTGAGATCTATGCCAAATAGGTTCAACCCAAAGGTCTCTGCTATAGAAGAAATTAATGATCTAAAAGCTCTGTCTATTGACCAACTCCTAGGAACTTTGACTGTCTATGAAATGAGGATAGTTAAATATAAACCCACCTCTAGAGAAGCATCATTTAAATCAGATAAGAATGAGGATTCCGAGCCTGATGAAATTGAAGCAAAATTTGTGAGAAGACTAAAGAAAGGATCAGGAAAGTACAAAGGAAAATTACCATTCAAATGTTTTAACTGTGGAAAGATATGTCACTTTGCATCTAAGTGTCCACATAAGAAACAAGATCAGAATTATGAAGGTGAAAAGAAGTACAAACCCAAGAGATTCGGTAAAAAGAAAATTTTATGTGTAAGCAATGATGACTCTTTAGAAGACATAGATAGTGACTCTTCCTGTGAAGTTAATATTAATGACTTTATGCTTATGGACAAAGAGGATTATGATTATAAAATCATAGGAAGTGATGTTGACAATGAATAAGATGTGGTTGAATTGGAAGGAGAACTGATCAGTGCTCTAGAAGAAATTGCTAGAATCATATCTAAGAAGAAAAATAAAAAACAATTGCTGATACAGTTCGAGAAACACAATAAAGAACCTGATGAAGACTTTGCCCTGCTAAAAGTGGAATTAGAAGAGGAAAATAAAATAGAGTACATTCTGAAACAACAATTATCAAAAAAGAAGGCAAGATGTGAAGCCTTGGAAGAAGAGGTAGTAAAAACCAGAAAACAGATGGAGAAGTTTAAAACATTGTATCTCCAAAATCTTCGAAGCATTAAAGACACCATAGAACTAAACAACATTCTGAGAAAACATATATGTCCTTTGTTGAATACTGGTTTAGGTTATATAAATGGTTCAAGCAACAAACAACCAGAAAGCAAAGAGCCAGTAAAGATGATCAAGTTCCAAGTCAGTAGACAACCAGACCATGAGAGTACTCTATCACAAAAAGATAATAAAGACAAGATGATCCCTGATAAAAAACAAAGAGATCATAAGATGGAGCAACGAATTCCAAGAAGAAGGCCATCCTTCGGATACCAAAATTTCTTCCATGGTTACTGTTTTTACTGTTCTAATTTTGGTCATAAGATTGCAAATTGTCAAATTAAGTTTAGAGACATGCAACTGAGGAGGTCAAGAAATAAACAATCTTTACAACATAGAACTAAGTATCCAATGAATAGACAATGCAACACCAATCACTTTGACCTATTGAACAATGAGTTCAAATGTTGTAATTGTCATAAATTTGGCCACAAAGATGCAAACTTCCATCTGAATAAGTACAAGGAAAATCCAAGGATAAATCCTTTAATTAGAAATTCCAGCACATGGAAAAATAAAGACAATGAAAAATGTGCTCTAGTACTTTTAGCTCAAAAAGAAAAAGACCCCTGGTATATAAACAGTGGATGTTCCAAGAACATGACTGGAGACAAGGATAAGTTTTTTTCTATAAGTAAAAGAAAAATAGGAAATGTAACCTTTGGAAATGATGAGCCAGGTAAAATCAAGGCTAAAGGGATGGTGAGTTTGAGTAATGGTAAAGGAAAATCCCATGATGTTCTGCTTGTAGATGAAATGAAACACAATCTTCTCAGTGTAAGTCAAATGTGTGACAGAGGATGTGAAGTGGTGTTCACTTCCTAAGATTGTAATATACAGTCTATAAACTCAGGACAAGTGGTGGCTAAAGGCATAAGGACAAAAAATAATATATATGTGCTGAAAGAAGATACAGAAGAGTGTCATCTAAGAAAACATGATGAAATCTGGTTATGGCATAAGAGACTTGGACATCTAAACTTTGACCACTTAATCAAGCTCAAAAATCTTGAGGCAATGAAAGATCTTCCAAGAATATCAAAGCCATAATACTCTGTGTGTAAACCCTGCCAAGTAGGAAAGCTAACCAGGACACAGTTTAAATCCAAGAGCTCTACTTCAATAGAGAAACCACTCCAATTATTTCATATGGATTTATGTGGACCATCAAGACAGGAAGGAATAGGGAAGGAGAACTACTTTATGTTGATCATTGATGATTACTCCAGACTTACTTGGGTTTCTTTTCTCAAAGAAAAAGATAAAGAATTTGATAAATTTAAAATATTTAAGGCTTTAAATGAGAATCAAACAAGCAAGAGGTTAAAGGCAGTAAGATCAGATAGAGGAGGAGATTTTATGTCAAGTGATTTCAAGGAATTCTGTGATAAACATGGGATCAAGAGAGAATACACAATCCTAGGAACTCCACAACAAATGGAGTAGTTGAGAGTCAAAAAATAACAGTGCAACAAATGGCTAAGTCAATGATGAATGAGAAGAACATTGGTCAAACTTACTGGGTAGAATAAATACACACAACAATCCATATTCTTAACAAATCCCACCTCAGACCACATAGTGACAAGACACCTTATGAACTGTGGTATGGAAGACCTGATTCAATCAAACACTTCAAATTCTTTGGGAGTAAGCGCTACATAAAGAATAATAATGAAAACCTTGGCAAGTATGATGACAGGGCCGATGAAGGCATATTCTTAGGATATGCTACCAATAGTAAAGGATATAGATGCTTTAATAAAATATTGCATAAATTAGTTGATTGCATTGATTTAAAGGTTTATGAAGGAGTCCCAGTAAGAGAGGTGAGATATATTGATTCTACTACAGAGGACACAATTGAAACTGAAGATGAACAGATCCAAGAATCAGATGGAGAAGAGACACCCAGACAAGAAGAGTCAGGACAACAATCAACACCAAATCCTTCCTCCATAATTACTCAAAAGAATCATCCTGAAAGTCAAATAATTGGCGAGAAAGACAAAGGTGTACAAACCAGTAGAAAGATAATCAAAGACATCGAGCAATCACATATGGCCTTCATATCCATGGTGAAACCCAAGAACTTTAATGAAGACAGTAAAGACGTAAATTGGTTAAAATCAAGGAATGAGGAACTGGACCAGATTGAAAAGAATGACACTTGGGAACTCGTTCCTAGGCTAGCAAATAAAAATGTAATAGGATCAAGATGGGTATACAAAAATAAGATGAATAATCAAGGAAATATTGTAAGAAAAAAATCTAGATTGGTCTGCAAAGGATATGCCCAAATAGAAGGACTAGATTTTGATGAAACATTTGTGCCCGTAGCAATATTATAAGCTATCATAATGTTCCTTGCCTATGCTTGTCATAAACACTTTAAATTTTATCAAATGGATGTCAAGTAAACTTTTCTAAATGGATATTTAAAAGAAGAATTCTATATGGAACAACTAGAGGGTTTCCAACTGTCAGATAACCCTGACTTTGTCTGCAAGTTGAACAAAGCCTTATATGGTTTGAAACAAGCTCCACATGCCTCATATTACATACTAGATAAGTATATTCAAGACAAAGGGTTCAAGAGAGGAACAATTGGAAAAAAACTATATATCAAAACAGAGGGTAATGATTTGCTCATTGTGTTGGTCTATGTAGATGACATCATCTTCAGAATCAATAATGCTTCATTGGTACAATGGTTTGCTTCTTCCATGTAGTCTGAATTTTAAATGTCTATTATAGGGGAACTGTCATTTTTCCTTGTTCTGCAAATTACTCAAAGGTCTAAAGGATTATTTCTTTCTAAGGAGAAATATCTAAGAGAAATGTTGAAAAGGTTTCAAATGGAAGATTGCACACTTATGAGCACACCTATGGTCACTAGACGCAAATTAAGAAAGTATGATGACTCACTTGGTGTTGATCAGAGTTCATATAGGTATATGATAGGTAGCCTATTGTACATCATAGAATCCCATCCAAACATAATGCATGTTGTTGGAATGGTAGGAAGGTATCAGACTGCACCTAAACAGAGACATTTGTTATCTATCAAAAAAATATTCAGATACTTGAAAGGAACAATGGACTATGGCCTATGGTATCCTAGGAATTAGAATTTTCAACTATCAGTCCATTCAAATGTTGATTGGTCTAACTGTGTGGATGAAAGGAAAAGCACGAGTGGAGGTGCATTCTTCTTAGGAGATTCCCTTGTATCATGGTTGAGCAAGAAGAAAGGTTCCATTTCCTTATCAACTATAGAAGGTGAATACATTGTAGCTGCCACTTGTTGTACCCACGTATTGTGGATGATTCAGACACTTGCAGACTTGGAGGTAAAATAGACTGCATCGATACCAATTTATTGTGATAATATCAGTACAATCAGTGTGTCAAAGAACCCTGTATTTCACTCCAAGACCAAGAATATACCCATCAAGTATCACTTCTTGAGGGAACAAGTGACCAACACTGTTGTTTATTTGCATTATATTCCATCCAAAGATCAGATTTTTGATATCTTCACTAAAATGCTTGCAAAAGCTCAGTTTGAGTATATATGCCAGAAGTTGGGCGTGACCCCATTATCAACCTAAGAGAGTCGATCCTGTTAGGGGGAGTATGTGATTGGTTGAATATCTGATACCTCTGCAAAGTAATGAAACAACTCAGGGGGAGCATGTTTTCTTTAACATTGATGTCAAAGGGGGAGAAAAGGAGTGGTATGGATGCTACAGTTGGAGGTCCAAGCAGAATAGCACAGCCTTTCAGGTTTGCCATCAATTCCAAAGGAGGATATTGTTGGCATGTTTTATAGGAAGCACGTGCTTTTCATTGATGGAAAGAACAATAGCAAACCAAACCTCAAAAGCGCAGAAGACGATAAATATCAGAAGAGATCGCGGTCCAGAAGTGTAGACGAGGTCCAAAAAACAAACTCGCAGGAGGAGAAAAGGTAGAGACCTTTTAACAATTAGAAAACCTTCAAAGTTAGAGAGATCAGAAGCTCAATATGAAGAGGGAAAGTGACCATATGAAGCACAAAGGAGAAGTACAGATCTGATCTATTGGATTTGAGCTCTGAGGATCAACAGTCGTTGGATCCAGAAATAAATGCAAGAAGGTTAAGCCTTTGATGAGTGTAGGAGAGAGGAATTTTCAAAGTCCCAAAGTCTTGAAGTAAGAAGGGACCATCCATCATCAATAATGACAGGTGGCACATGATCCTCAACTCCGTAGAAAATCACTTCGAGGATTTTTTCAATTTGAGACTTGAAAAACCCGAAGTCTGGAGAGCCGGAGAGTAGGAGTAAACGACAACCATCAGATCAGTTTGAAGTGGAAGGACAGGATAAGCTAGAAAATGAGCATCTCAGAAAGCTCGAGCCATCAATATGAGAACATGATTGATGAAAAACATTTATTTCGGGTGTAAAAGTTGCGAGGAGGTTATTATTCGTGAATTCTAACTTCGTAAGAATTGGCGATTTAAAAAGTCGAAATACCTGAATTCCTGAAGGCCAAAATTCCCGAAGTGAATGAGGATCCATGTCAGCAAGACTACATCAGCAAGGACACATGGTATAATTAAACAATGACAAGTGTCAAGTTGATTTGACACTTCAGGTACATGAAAATCACAAATCCGAGTGACCCGTCGCAGCTACTAGGCTCATGACATGTCATCAAATGACATCACTCTGGGAGTTTTACTTCGAGATTTTTACCATTAGCAGATGCCCTAAGTCCTAAAGTCTCGAATTCCTAAGTTACTTATGATAATTGATCGTGCAGGAGGGTATGTGTCAACAGATCGTGAACTCCAGGAAAACATGAAGGAAAAAGGTTTGAGATTGTCGAAGGCCGAAGTCTCGGAGCAGAGGATAGTCATTGGATTAAAGAGGACATGCATCAGTGGATTGTCATCTCCGGGAAAAAAAAAAAGAAGGATGAAATAAATTTGAGAGTTGATATTGTTGAACCCCGAATACCCGAAGGGATTGTGGCCATTGATCCAAAAAGGAAACCTATCATTGGATCGTGGAATCCAGGTGAAATGCTCTAGGAGCAAGCAGAGTTTGAGAATCGAAACTCCTGAAGCCTGAAAGGTGAAATCGATCTCGTCCATTGGTTTGGACGGCCGCATGTCACCTGATCATTGAGACTAAGGATTGCACGTGGATAGATGAAAGAAGGCAGGAAAGGAATATATATCAGAGTCATTGATCGAAGGAGCATTGTCAATATCATGAGATCAACGGTCCCATCGCATTGTGGGGTCAGAACATTCTTGGGTCTTAATGTTTTGTGAGATGGAAATAATTGAAACCACAGTTTTGGAGAAAGGGTACGTGGAAACTAGAGGTGGATTGCGGGGAGAAAAGAGGTTGATCCAAAACCACTCTTGGACACACCCGCAATCATTTCTTTATGAAAGAACGTAGCCCAAAGTCACATGTGACAAGGGGATAATGTGAAGAGAGCTCACACCTACAATCATTTGGTCATGAGAGACCATCTCCCAAGGTCATATCAAGAGACAGAGATAGCTCTCACAAGACCGAGTTTGGGAAGCATCTTTTGAATAGGCGTTTGGTCACCACCGATGGTCACGTGAAGGAAGGGGCTTGGAAGCCAAAGAAGCCAAAACGACTGGCTATAACTGAAAGAGAATATGAAGAGTTGTGACTACCACAGAATCCATGGAATCTCAGAGTAACACCCACTGATGATGAACACATTCAACATAACTGACAGAGAAGACAAAGAGTTGCCATGATGAACTGGTAGAGGATTAAGCGTAAGAAAGACATGCAGAACAAAGAACACAGAGTTCTTTTGTGGTGGAGCTATGCATGTGGGCATAAGGAGAGAAATTTGATATGGTAGTGAAGATCAGAGGTGCAACAGATAATTTGAGGAGGCAACACAAAGCATAAAAGCGAGAGGAGAAGCAGAAAAATGGAGTTGTTGGTTGCACAGGAGAAAAAGAGATCAAAGCATAGAAGCATGAATATGTAGAATCAGAACAGAGGATAGAGGCTGCAAGAGGTATATGAGACATGGAGTTGTAATAGACCATATCAGAGACAGAGCAAAAGAAAAGAGAGTGCAATGGAGTTGTGTAGGAAGACATTGATGCAGGCAGAGCAGAGCAATGCAGTAGAACAATGATGAGACTGGTAAGCCATTGATAATAGTATATCACTGTGATAAATTTATGAGAATCAAATATTTATATTTCATGGTGGTAGGGAGGTGCTAGGGAGGATTTTTGTCCTCGGAGTTTCAAGTGGGTTCTTGAACACAAGGAGTTGTACCTTCTATCAGGTTGCATCCAAAAAAACTAGGGTGGCATGGAGGTTCAAGGGAGAAATATTGTTCTCTGTTATACAGGTTGGTGCCTTTGTAACTCGAAGTTGGTGCTTCCATCCATTTGGTGCTAGAACACTCAGGAAGTTGGTGCTTCCTTCTAGTAGGTGCTAGAGAAACTAGAGAGTTGTTTCTCCCAGCAAGTTGTTGCTTGTAAAACAGAGGCTGTAGCCTCAAGAGGAGATGGAGCTCATAAGAATGATAATGTAAAGGAACTAAAGATTACTTATCATATCAAGAAGAAGAAGAATTTCCCTTTATGGGTTTCCTTGGGAAATATTTGTCTCTGTGTATTTCATCTGTGTGATTGATGTTGAATACTTTATTTCTTACATCCCTGCATTATTGTGATCTTCATTGAGTGTTTTGTAAAGAGTTTAAAAATGGGCATAATTGTTTAATCACGGTAACAACTAATTCACCCCCCCCTCTCAGTTTTCCAACATATGATTCCAAATGAAAAGGTCTCCTTGGTATATATAGGAGACTAGGAGGTACAATTACAATTAATGGACCCAATCTAGCATAAATAAAATAACATTACTAATGTAATATTCCCTAATTAAGGGGTAATGTGCCACTATTTAGGGCTTAACAAGCCCCTCCCCTTTAGAGAAGTGTTGTCCACAACACTTGAATAATTATGGATGTTTCTGTGTAAAAGACTCATCTTCCCAAGTGGAATCTTCAGTAGGTAGTTTCCTCCACTTAATGAGATACTCTGAAATGGATCTATTCCTGAGTTGGTGAATTCTTGTGTTAGTGATAGCTTCAGGCTCGGATATGATTTTTCCTTCCTCCTCAAGTTTTAGAAATATAGTTTGAACTGGAATCTTGTCACCTATAACCTTCTTTAAGAATGAAACATGAAAAACTAGGTGTACTCGTGAAGATGCAAGAAACTCTAATTTGTATGCCATGGTACCAATCATTTGCAACATCTTATAAGGGCTATAGTACTTTGGTGAGAATTTATTATCCTTCTTGGCTTGCTTGAGGAGCATCTGTTTGTATGGTTGTAGTCTTAAAAACACCCAATCCCCTACTTCAAAACTTCTTTCACTATGATGTTGATATTCTTGTTGTTTCATGTGATTTTGTTCCATGGCTAGGTTGTCCTTTAAGATTTGGAGAACTTGTTGTTAATGCTCGATGTGATATTCCACTTCTTGAACCTTAGATTTTTATTTTAGATAAGAAATGATGGAAGGAGGGTGGTATCCATAGAGTGCCATAAATGGTGCCATTTTTGTTGCAGTATGAAAGGAAGTGTTATACCACCATTCTGCCAAGGGAAACCATTTGAACCATTGTGTTTGTTTATCAGAGACAAAGAAACAAAGGTATCCTTCCAAACATTTTTTCACTATCTCGGTTTGTCCATTAGATTAAGGATGATAGGATGAGATATGAGCTAATTGAGTACCCAAACAAGAAAATAATTATGTCCAAAATTTTCCGGTGAAGATGGGATCTATGTCACTTACAATAATCTTTGGGCTTCCATCTAGCTTTTGAAATGTCTCCATGAATGCGGTGGAAACTGTACTGGATTTGCAGGGATGAGAGAGTGCACCAAATTGTTTGTACTTGGTCAGTATATCAACAATCACCATGATGACACTCATTCCTTCAGACTTTGGTAACCCTGTGATTAAATCCATGGAAACCTCCTCCCAACGTTGAATTGGGATGGTTAATGGTTGTAAAATACCTGGGGTATTAATTGTTTCCACCTTATTTTTTTCGAAAACCAAACATTCTGCCACAAACCTTTGAACGTCATTTTTAAGGCCATCCCAAAAAAATCCTTCTTGACCTTATGGTAGGTTTTCAAAAATCCCGAGTGCCCTCTTACCAGAGAGGTGTGGAATTCCAATAGTACCTTTTGTTTGAGTTGGGAGTTCTTACATCAATATAAGTGATCTTTGTACCATAGTGAATAATGTTTCCATGTAAATGTATATGACGCACTAGAATCCTGCTGCAACATTTGAATGAGATTCCACAAGTTATTGTCATTATTTCATTCATCCCTCACTTCTATTATCCAATCGGGTTGGATGATCGAGATAGCACTAAGAAATGCTTCAACATCTTCATAATTTCTTGAGAGTGCATCTACCACGACATTTTTCTTCCATTTTTTATATATGATTTCAAAATCATAACCCAATATCTTGATCACCCATTTTTGTTGTTCTTCTAAAGATAGTCTTTGTTCCAAGAAGTATTTAAGACTATCATGATCTGTTTTGACCTTGAAGTGCCTACCTATTAGGTAAGGGCGCAATTTATTCAATATATGTAGTATTGCCATCATTTCCTTCTCATAAATGGGCTTGTGTAAGTCCTTTCCCTTGAGTGGTCGACTTTCAAAATCAAGGGGCCTTCCTTCTTGCATTATAACAACACCAATGTCATTTGTCAAGGCATCACATTCTACAATAAAGGTTTTTGTGAAGTATGGTGTGGTCAAGACAGGAGATTTGCAGATCACCTCTTTAAGTTGTTCAAAATATTGAGTTTCCATTGGAGTCTGTGAAAATCTATCCTTCTTAGTTATTATCGTTAAAGGTGTTGCTATTCTTCCATAGTTCTGAACAAACTTGCGGTAGTCACCCGACAAACCCAAAAATTCTCTAAGATTACTCAATGTTTTTGGAATCGGCCAGTCCATCATGGCCTTAATATTTCTAGGGTCTACCTTGATACCTTCATGAGATACAATATGACCCAAATACTCTACCCCCTTCACCCCAAAGAAACATTTGGATGGTTTGGCATATAGTTGTTTCTCCTTTAGTAGTTGTAGCACCTTGTCAACATGTCGCACATGATCCTCCCAATACCTTTTATAGATTAGTATATCATCAAGAAATAATAACACAAATTTTCAAAGGAAGGGCTTGAAAATGGAATTCATCAACCCTTGGAACGTGGAAGGTGCATTTGTAAGGCTAAAAGGCATGAAAAAAATTTCATAATGGCCCTCATGAGTTCAAAATGTTGTTTTTGGGATATCTACTTCCTTCATTCTAATCTGATGATACCCTGAACGAAGATCCAACTTTGTGAAATAGATTGATCTGTGTAGTTCATCTAACAATTCATCAATGACGAGAATGGGAAAATTATCTTTAATAGTTATCTTGTTGATCTCTCTATAATCTAGACACATACACCATGAGACATCTTTCTTGAGTACCATTACCACCAGTGCAGAGTAATAACTTTAGCTAGGTATAATAATACTAGCCTCTAACATTTCTTCAACCATACACTCAATTTCACTCTTTTGGGCATAAGGGTATATGTAAGGCCTAATGTTAAGAGGGACACTCCCAGGAATTAGGTGAATAGCATGATCATGGTTTCGAGTGGGTGGAAGACCTTTCAAAATATCTTCAAATACTTTGGAATGCTTATCAATGATCCCTTGGAGATCTAGGGGAATACATGACTTAGATGTTTGAACATCTAATGAGCATAGTTGTGTAATTACACCTTGATGCCCATTTTCCAATAATTGTTTCATGCCATTAGAGCTTATCACCTTGCTGGGTTTCCTGTGATACCCCTTAACTCAATTTATTTTCCTTCCAATGAAAATTTCATGAAAATTTCTTGAAAATTAAAGCCATTTTTCCTAATGATTGTAACCATTGGATTCCTATTATGACATCAACACCACCCATGGGTATATCAATCATTCGACTATTCATTACATATTCCCCCATAGTAAGATTGATCTTATTGAATTTTCCTAAGAAATTGATAGTTCCTCTATCTGCAATCATTACTTGAAACTATGGCACTAGATATACAAAGCAATTGATATCTTTGTCTAACTTATAGTGAATGAAATTATGAGTACTACCAGAATAAATTAGTACTATTACCTTTTTCTTTTTGATATATCCTTTGATCTTGAGAGTTTGAGGAGTGGTAATTCCAACCAATGCATTACATGATATTGTGGGATTCAACTCTTCAAAAGAAATAGCTTCTACGTTTTCATATTTAGATGGTTCTTATTATTGTTCATGTTCTTCTTCCTCTTCACAATCTATGTATAATAATTTCTTCTTGCCACACTTATGTCCCTTACTATACTTGTTGTCACAATTAAAGCATAAACCTTTTTCTTTTCCTTCCCCCAATTGTTGAGGTGTCAACCTTGTAGGTTGAGGTGTTTTAGAATATGGAACATTATTCTCTCGAGAGATGTTAGGAGTGGTCCATCTAGTAGCCATAGCCATATTTTTACTTTCAACATTTATTGCCACCCTAAATGCATTCTCCAATGATTTGGGTTCCCAAAGGAGAACCTCATGTTTAATGTTATCATTTAAATTTAATATGAATATATCAATTAGGTGCTCATATGGAATTTTCATTACCTTTATATTCAATATTTGGAAGTTATCAATGTTGCTTTGCAACTGAACCCTTTTGCTTGAGATTTATGAATTGGTTAAAGAAGGTATTTCTCTTTGTATCCTCATAGTGTGCTATCATTTCTTATGTGAACATTCTCCAAGTGAAAAGTGGTTTGCGAGAACAAATCCATCGATACCACACAAATTGATTGGGTTCTAAATATAAAGAAAAAATTTGTAACTTTTATGTATGTGACATGTCATATAGATCAAATAATTGCTCCATATGAAGTATCCATGTGATTAGATCCTTTCCATTAAACTTCCTCATGTCGATCTTAGGAAAGTGGTTGGTCTTCAAACCAAAGTTGGAGTTTCTCCATTATTAATTCATCTTCCTTTTGTTCTCATCATGAATTTCATGGGATACATTTTCACTTTCAGGTGTCCTCTCTATTGGAAAATTTTTCAATCCTTCCATGATATCCCTTTCTAAACCCTCCATATTAGTATCCATTATTGATTCCAACTTAGCTTCAATTGAATCCATCATCCCTTGTAGGTCATATTTTGTTACTGTCTTCTTATGTAAATCATTTATGTCTCTACGCATTTATTCACCTTCATCAAGAGTCCAAGTAGGATTTTCTAGAGGCTTAATTGGTGTAGAAGTTCGCTTTTTTGGTGGCATGTTGGCCAAGTATCACTTTTAAACCTTGATTTTGAGGTGGTTCTGCTAGACGATATTTCTTCTATTGTATCTTCAAAATTTCATCCTTTCTGGGTCTGAAAAATTATTTTTATATCTCTTTGATACGTCTTCGTTGCAATGCCACAAGTTTAATAAAAATTGGATGTGCCAAGTGGAATTTATGGTAACTTCCCCCCACCTTTCTTAATTTTGTCCCTTCTAGGAGAGCGTACTTGTAAATCATGCCACAATCACAGTATATGATAATTGATTCTAAAAATTGTACCAGAAATACTACATACTGCCCATTGTCCAATGAAACTAGTCTCACAAAGTCACATACTCACTGAAGAATGTATCATTGTTTTACCCAGAAGACCTGTTTGAGACTAGTTAATAAGACTAGTCAGATACCCTATCTTTCACAGGGTGTATATAAAACAGTAGGATGAAAAATAAGCTAAATTTTTTATCAAAGATACCTTGGTAACTTCTCTGAATAAAATCCAGATTTCAGGGTGTGAAGTTCTACATAAAATATTTTATAGCGAAAATTCTGCGATGACTAAATTCAGGATGATTCATGAACCCTGTCTTACATAGAATATATATCCGAAAGTATAAGGCCTCAGGAGCTGAAATTATAACCCCACGTACTTTTATTAGTCTACTAAATATTCTCAAAGGGGTTCCTTCTAAAATGTCGTAGAAAACAAGTTATAGGAAAAATCCCAAGATGTCTCAGATGTAGAAGTGAAACCCCAAGACCTTGAGCTTTGATACCAAATGTTAGGAACCAAATACCAAGATAGCATAGAAAAACCTTAGAGTAAGTATTCAACACCTTGAAAAAGAGAGAATTTTAGATAATAAGCCTCTTCGAGGGGCAACCTCCTTATACACCACATAGATTTCTAAAATACAAGAGGATTCCAAATAAAAAGGTATCCTTGGTATATATAGGAGACTATGAGGTACAATTACAATTAATGGACCCAAGCCGACACAAATAAAATAACATTACTAATGTAATATGCCCTAATTAAGAGGTAATGTGCCACTATTTAGGGATTAAAAAATTCCCTCATAAAAGATGGTTTGCTTCTAGGGAAGAAGACCCTAACATAACTTCTACCATGAGATCTTTCACCTTATAATGAATGGTCTAGATTGAATACGAAATTACAATATTTTACATGACAATATTTCTCTTCGGGGGCTACACAAATTTTCTCCCCCCTCCCCTGGACCTACCTGGAAACAATTTTGGGGTGGAAAGCCCCCCCACACCCCCCTATTAGGGAATGGAGTCCAACCACGGATGAAACAAACCTCTGAATCATGAAGATAATCAAGCTCCGCAACTAACAATAACATTTTTTTTTAATTCTCCTTCTTCTTTCCCAATACTTGCCTTTGTTATATATCTCTTTGGAGGAGGGTTGAGAGAGCTTCTAGATATTTTAGAGACCACTAGAGACTCGAATGATGTGATTTCCTAGGCCCTTTCCATGAAGATACAACCCATCCCTCACCTATCAGCTCGTAACTCATTGAATCTTGAAGTTTTACAGATCCTCGCTTGTTGATCTACTAGTGACATGTGAGGATCCTCACTTGTTGAGCTACTAGTGACCTGTGAGAATCCTCGCTTGTTGTATACTATGTTTCTAGAGAGGATCTCCAAAATGGCTCAAATATTAGGAAAATTTTTCATTTTGTCTTACATATTCTTATGGATTCCCTTCTATATTGTAGGGTGGAAATTAAGTCTATAACAATGGGAAGATCCTTCATTGATTGTTGATTCTTTGATGCTAACTAAGGAATCCTTTCACGTTAAGGTAGAAAAAATTAAGAAGTCATTTCCCTCAAGTTAAATTATTTATATTTGATTTTATGTTCCTCATAATAATAGTATTATAAAAAAAATGACTAACATATACATTCAAAGTAATGAATTAAGTTGTTTTACTCTCTCATTTTGAAAAAACTCAACCTTACTAAAGGTATACATTTTAGATCCATTATTTAAATCCACACCTAATGAAATATGTGTTATGTGATGTCATTCAATATGTGGAGAGACTAGTTAAATTGATGTAACATTCCCAGCCTCCCATAGGCCGAGGCATGCTACCCACAAGTCCACCCTTGGACTTTGTACTCTTATAGATACCTTATTTAATTAATAAGAACACATAAGATACAAGATTTAGTGACATGCACAATAATATCCAGCAAGCATGCATAATCTAATATTTAGTTAAAGGATAATTAAAATACACGGCGGAATACATTCATACACAGATAATAATATCACAACAGGAAAATCAGTGAACAAGCCATCAGTCGAACCCCCCCAATAGACCAGAGGTAGTTTTAAGTAACTTCATGGGGAATCAAGAACCTCCTGGACTTCCCCAAGAAACTCACATAAATGATCCCCTCTCTTAGTCAAAAAGGGTAATTAACATAGGAATGAACACTTATCCCCTCAAGCCCCCTCTCATGTGGAATCATATCCCCCTATAACTCTAGTCTTTGTCCGTCTAGCAGCCAACCATGTATTTATTATTAATAATGATAGAAAACATTACATGTCTTGGGCACACTGGCCTTTTAATAATTTTTTGGGCACCTTCGCCTCTCAGCATTGTAACAATACATTATTTAAAATGGGGGTTCAAAACCTGGGGTGTTACATCCCATCCCCCTCATTTTGGCATTGTCCTCAGTGCATATACAAAATAGAGATCAAAATCTCAAATTTATTCAAAAATATGTGGGTACTCTACCCACATGGCATCTTCATGCTCCCAAGTAACATCTTCAGGACCGTAGTAGGTCCACTAAACTTTTACCAGCTCTATAACTTGATTCCGGGTCATTTTGACTTTTATGTCCAATACCTGCACTGGTTGAACCTGGAAATCTCCCTCCATCTCTACCTAAATTAGATTCCAATCAATATCATGGTTAGGGTCATGTAAATATTTATTTAGTAAAGATACATGAAATACATTATGCACATTCATGGAAGCAGACAATGCAAGCTTGTATGAAACTCACCCTTTTTGTCCAATATTTCAAATGGACCACAGAATCTGGCTGCCAGCTTTGTACAACTACCCAATTTCAAAGAGATTTTCTTGGGCTTCACTTTCAAAAGTACATGATCCCCTACTTTAAATTCTCTAGTTTTCTTGTTCTTGTTTGCATAAAATTTATGTCTATCCTGAGCTGCCTTTAAATTTTTCTTGATCTTAACCACCTGGTCTTCCATGTCCTTGAGCAACTCTAGCCCAAGTACCACTCTATCTACTGGGTTGTCCCAACTTATTGGAGTATCACATTTCCTACCATACAAGGCTTCAAATGGGATTATTCTTAATGAATCTTGATACCCATTATTATATGAAAACTCAACCAATTGTAAGTAATCTTCCCACTTATATGGGTTATCCATCACATACATTCTCAACATATCTTCAATTATTCAATTGACTCTCTTTGTTTTCCCATCTGTCTGGGGATGATATCTTGTGATAAAGTTTAGATTTGTGCCAAATTATTTAAAAAATCCCCTCCAGAAATTGGATTTAAACTTTGTATCTTTGTTTGAGACGATTGTCCTAGGTATCCCATGTAACCTAGCAATTTCCTTGATGAAAATTTCTGCAATATTAGTCGTTGTATGTGTTGTCTTCTCAAGCACAAAATGAACAACCTTTTTTAATTTGTCAACCATCACCATGATTGAATCATATTGATTATTCATTCTGGGTAATCCCGTGATCAAATCCATGGTGATCACTTCCCATTTCTTCTCTAGGATTGGCAATGGATGCAACAAACCCACTGGGTGCCTATGCTCAACCTTCACCTTCTGACATTCCATACATCGAGCGATGTAATAAAAAACATCCTTCTTCATTCCTGACCAAAAGAACTGGATTCTTACTGCTATAATTGTTTTCCGGTAATCAGGATGTCCAACATACGGAACATCATGCATTTTCTTCAGTACCAAATTCCTCAGTTCTTCAAAGCTAGGAACATAGATTCTATTTTTATGCATGAGTAATCTTTCTTCCCTTCTCTCATACTCCTTTATTTTCTGTTGTACATTTCCTTACTGTAAGTTTTCCTTTACCTGTAGGTGATGTTGATCTGTAACAAGCCCATCTAAAATGCTTCTCTTCAAGTCTGATTGATGCATACTGACAACAGTAGCATGCATGAGATGCACTTTTCTACTAATCACATCGACAACTTTATTCTCCTTTCCTTTGACATGCTTGATATAAAATTCATATTCACTTAAAAATTCCAGCCATCTTGTTTTCCTGGCATTCAAGGCCGTTTGCTCAAAAATATACTTCAGGCCAATGTGGTTTGTCCTTAATTCAAATTTATTCCCCATGAGATAATGCCTCCACATCTTCTGTTGAAAATTCAACAAGAAACATGTGTCTAATTTAGTTTTCCCTTAATTAAATTAGACAATAAATATTAATCTATTATCTCATTCATAACTGAGTGATTTGGAATTGTAACAAAATTATAAGTGTAGTTAAGTGAGTTGATATCAGTTGTACTAGTTGTAACTAAACATGCACAAGTGAGAGTTCAGGTAATCAGTGAACTCACATGCAACTGAAGATTCGCCATGGTTAAGTACATGCATGTCAGTTCCAATGGAGATCCAGTTGAGATAACAGGTGAAAGGGACAGTTTGGCTATCAGTTGTGATTTGTTCACACATGCAGTGAATATTCTTATGAGCATGTACAAACAATGAAATTGTATTCATTCGATTCATTGTGAGAATTCGGATTGCAGAGATTGTGCAGAGGAGGATGGCTGTCTGGACACGGAAATTGGCATAGGTATTTGAAAATTTGTGTATGACAGTGTGAGACGATTGTATTGTACTGAGAGCTCTTGGATTAGAGTTTTCTATGAGATTGTTTCATGATTCATGATATACATAATATATGATAGTGGATTTTTTAGCTTTACGCTTTCCCGGTAAAACTTTTGTGTTGTGTGTTATTGATATTTCACTTTGTGCATTGTGGTTGTGATCGTGGTTTAATTGCTTCCGCAATAATAATAGTAGAAGTGATTCTATATTTAACAAGTGGCAGAAATTTTTAGATCAGGAGAATCACAGGAATACATTAATTTGTATCGAAATTTCTACATGGTATCAGAGTCACGGAAGTGAGGTGCGAACATAATTTCATTCTCGCAGGTCCCACCTCTAGCAGGTGTTTTCAAGAATAGAAATTCTCGGACCCTAGACAAAGGCAGGGTGAAAACTTCATTGGCATTCTCACAGGCAACTACACTAGTAGGGCGCGAAGTCCCCTCACCCTAACAGTGGAGCAGGGTGCGAACTTCTTGAGCATTCTCGCAGGTAAATACACTAGCAGGGTGCGAACTTGACAGACAAGTTCACAGGCTATACACATGCAGGGTGCGAACTTCCCTAAGGTTTCTCTCAGGTGGGGTACGAACCTCCCAAGGCAAGAGGAAAGTGAAGGGGTTGAGTTTTGGATTGGATAACATTCGAATTTGCAAGATTTTCTTGGTGCGACACTTGATTCAAGATCGAAATGTCTTTCAATGGCTTGAGGTTGGAGTATGCACTCGAGGGAAGCTCTAACTACATTGCTTGGAAGGACAGGATGGAGGCAGTGCTTAAATACAATGGCTTGAAGGGTTACATTGACGCAGATGTTCCTAATTCGAATGCGACAGACACTGCAAATCTTGATGCATGGAAAAAGAAAGTAGCAAAGGCAAGGAGGATTCTGTTGGAGGGAGTACGAGACCACATTGTCTCAAGTATCCATGGGAAAACCACACCATATGCAATGTGGAAGGCTTTGACAGATCTATTCCAAAACAGTAGCGACCATAGGAAATTGGCGCTCAAAGATAAACTCAGGAAGATTAAGATGGAGAAAGGTGACACCATTCCAAAATATCTCACAAAGTTTGTCCAATGTCGGGATGAGCTTGGAAGTGTGGGAATAACAGTCGCTATTGATGATTTGGTGAGCTTGGCACTCCTAGGGCTTCCTAAGAGTTGGCACAGTTATCAAGACTCTGTCAATGGAAGGGAAAAGTTGTCAGATTGGGAACGACTATGGTCNAAGTGTGGGAATAACAGTCGCTATTGATGATTTGGTGAGCTTGGCACTCCTAGGGCTTCCTAAGAGTTGGCATAGTTATCAAGACTCTGTCAATGGAAGGGAAAAGTTGTCAGATTGGGAACGACTATGGTCGGATCTGGTGCAAGAGGAGTTTAGGCAGAATACCAGAGATGGATCTTCATCAAAGCATGATGATGAAGAAGATTGTGCTTTGACTACCAAGGTAAGGAAAGGGAAAGATAAGAAATTCCAATCAAATTTTGAGTCTTAACTCAAGAAGCTGGATTTGTCCAAAGTGAAGTGTTTTCACTGTCACGAACGTGGGAATCTCACTACTAATTGTCTACAGAAGAAGAAGAACAAGACGGTTGCTGGAGCTGTAACTGGTGAGGCTCTTCTCTCACAATTTGAGCTTCACTTCACTTTGATCGCATGCATGGCTTCAAGTGCATCGGGATCGATGTGGTATTTGGATAGTGGCGCTTCCTTCCACATGACAGGAGATAAAAAGTCTTTCATTGACTTGGAGGAGAAAGATCTCAGAATGCGTATAGAGATGGGCGATGATGGAAAATACAGTGCAACTGGTATTGGTACCATTACCTTTCATAGGGAGTCAGGTAAACCATTTCAATTGAAAAATGTTATGCATGTTCTAGGTCTGAAGAAAAACTTGGTCTCAGTCGCAATGTTGGAGGACAGAGGCTATGATGTTGTTTTTATCAGTGGTATAGCCTACATGTGACATAAAGCAATAGGTCAAGTCAAGAAGATAGGGATTTGAGTTAAGAATCTCTACATGCTGCAGGTAGATGGCTACGGTGCCATGATAGGCAAGGCAGAAACAATGGTGAGACGGGATGAGGGTGAATTATGGCATAGGAGATTAGGCCATATTCATCATGGAACATTGAAGATCATGCAACAAATAGCTACTGGACTTCCAAGGGGAACACTTTCTCAGTCAGATCAGTGCAAGGGGTGCACCCTGGGGAAGTATGTAAAGTCCACCTTTCATGAAAAGGAGAATTGTGCTTCAGTAATCTTGGAGAGAGTTCACATGGACGTGTGTGGACCATTCTTAGTTACTTCAAAAACAAAACACAGGTATTATGTTATTTTTGTTGATGACTTTTCTCGTAAATGCTGGATATTCTTCATGCAGAAGAAGGATCAAACATTCTCAAAGTTCTGTGATTTTAAAGCATTGGTGGAGAAAGAGTC
>JASDQU010752985.1:32035-54967 GCA_032191745.1 Picea mariana | reverse complement strand
GGACACAGAAATTGGCATAAGTATTTTCAAATTTGGGTATGACAGTGTGAGACGATTGTATTGTACTGAGAGCTCTTGGATTAGAGTTTTGTATGAGATTGTTTCATGATTCATGATATACATAATATATGATAGTGGGTTTTTTAGCTTTACGTTTTCCCGGTAAAACTTCTGTGTTGTGTGTTATTGATATTTCACTTTGTGCATTGTGGTTGTGATCGTGGTTTAATTTCTTCTACAATAATAATAGTAGAAGCGATTCTATATTTAACAAGTGGTAGAAATTGTTAGATTAGGAGAATCACAGGAATACATTAATTTGTATCTAAATTTCTACATCTTCAAGGCGTGAACAATGGAAGAAAGTTCCAATTCATGTGTGGCATATTTCCTCTAATGTTCCTTAAGCTTTTTGTACTCATATCCAATGACATGTCCATTTTGTGTGAGGAATCCCCCAAGTCCTTCCTTACATGCGTCTATACATACCACAAAACTTTCATTTGGGTCAACAATCTTTAACATAGGTGCACTAGTAAGTAATTCCTTCAACATATTAAAATTATTTTCACACCTGAGTGTCCATTCAAATTTAGTTCCCTTCTTTTGCAAAGAAGTGATGGGATGAACAATATTAGAGAACCCTACTATCAACCTTCTGTAGTAGCCAACTAATCCCATAAAAGATATGACGTTTGAAACATTTCTGGGTGTTTGCCATCCTCTAATGGTTTCGATCTTCTCTGGATCTACTACTATGCCCTGCTCTAAAATAATGTGTCCCAAGTAATGGATCTGCTTTTGATAAAAATAACACTTACTCAACTTGGCATACAACTGATTTTCTCTCAGTACTTGCAACACTAGTATTAAGTGATGTTCATGCTCCTCTTCAGACTTAGAATAGATAAGTATGTCATCCAGGAATACTATGACAAACTTATCCAACTAATTTCTGAATATGTCATTCATTAAGGACATGAAGACAACTGGTGCATTGGTCAGTCCAAATGACACTACTACACATTCATAATGCCCATACCTGGTCCTAAAGGTTGTCTTACGGATGTCTTCTTCCTTGATTCTTACCTGATGGTATCCTGCCCTAAGGTCAATCTTTGAGAATATATTTGGTCCTCTTAGTTGATCAAAGAGGTCATCAATTCGGGGTAGAGGATATTTGTTCTTTATACTGTACTTGTTCAGCTGTCAGAATTCAATACACAACCTCAAGGTTCCATCCTTCTTTTTGACAAAAGGTACTAGTGATCCCCAAGGTGAAACACTTGGACGTATGTACCGTTTCTTCAAAAATTCCTCCAACTACATTTGTAATTATTTTAACTCTGGTTTGCTCATTCTGTAAGGTGTTTCTGACACCGGGGCAGCTCCTGGCACTAAATCAATTGAGAAATCTATCTCCCTTCTTGGTGGCAATCCAAGTATTTGTTGGAATACATCTTCAAATTCCTATAGTAACAAGAAATATTCGAGGCTTGTCCCTTCTATATTATCTGGCTCTTCCACATGAGCTGCATACAATTGACATCCTTTCCTAAAACATCTTTTTAGTTGTAAGGCTGAAATCTCCCTTATAGAGATGGGTCTTGGAGCTCTTTTCAAAGTGCTTTGTTTTCCATTTCCATCAAGACATGTAAATATCTTGTTATGACAATCTAAGACAACATGATGCTTGTCCAACCAATCCATTCCAATCAGAATATCATAAGACCCAAATGGTATGATATTTAGATCAATACTAGTATTCACACCATTAAGACTTATGGAACAACTTATGACCATGTGATGGACACTTATTTTGGTTCCAATGGCTAACTGAACCAAACTTTATTTTCCAAGTTTACTTTTCTCCAAATGTAATCTATCCATTATCTTAGGATCAATGTAACAATGAATTTCTCTTGAATAAATCAAAATAGCAACAAGTTGATTTATGATCTTACCTTCCACCTCAATCATATTGGACGGGTACTCTTCTTGTCGATCATTTAAAGCTACATAGATTATTCCCATATCTTCGACTGTTGTAGCTTCTTGGATGTTGTGCACAGTCTTCAGTCTATATTTTCTATGTGGTCAATCCTTGTACAAGTGATCTTCCTTGCATCCCCAACATTGGATTGGTGGTATTCTCCTTTTTCCCAAGGAATCTTCCTTCTTGAAATATCCCTTAGCATATTGATCTTGATGATTTATATTAGGCTCATTCCTAATGAAGGAAGGTTTGAATCATTTCCTCCTCTGATCAGACTTCACATTTTTCTTGTCCTTCCAAGATTTCTGTAGAGATTCTCTTCCCTGGCCTTTCTCATACAGGTATTTAGCCTTCCTTATGGCTTCAGTCAAGGTCTTGGGCTCATCATACTTGATCTTTTCCTTATAAAAGGTTGGTAGTCCACTTAGAAATATCTATATTTTCACTTTCTCATCACCAATGAACCTGACATACTTTAACAATCCCAAGAACTTCTTCTCGTACTCTGCCATAATCATGCTTCCCAACCTAAGTTTAAAGAACTTCTGCATTTTCCTATCATAGAAATGCTCTGAGAGGTACTCCTTATGGAAGTACTTCGTGAACTTCTTCCAAGTGATCCTACTCTCATTAATGTTCTCTGCTTGCTTCAATTGGTACCACCACATTGCAACTTTCCCGTGTAAATGGTAGGTGGCAATCCTGGCTTCTAGATTTGATGAATAGTTATGCAGCTAAAAATATCTCCTAAGCCCAAGAAACCATGCTTTGGCATCATCTTCCCTTTCTATTTCACTCTCAAAGGAAGGTGGCTTGAGCTTCCTCAACTCTCCCTACAAACTAGCTTCAAGACTTCTTAACTTTCATCTAGGACCGGATAAACGTTCCTCGTGAAAGACGTTCCTCGTTCTCTTTCACGATCAACAATCGCGATCCACTTCAGGACTCCGCTCTTCAATAATATCAACTTTCCTCACTTTCCTCCTCCCGGAATGATTTTACCCGGAGTTCATGATTTTTTCGGTAGGTGTCCTCTCACAGATCAACGACGTTGAATCACTTTGGCTCTCCAGGCTTCAGAAGTTTTAAAATTTCCTCCTACACGTTCTTCTAGAGTGATTTCACCTGAAGTCAATGATCCTTCGACATGTGTCTTTTGGAATCAACGGTCCATATGTACTCTGACCTTCATGCCTTCGGGATTTTTCGACCCAACACAACCTGTCACATCCTTCCCCACTAGAGTGCCCAGTCTCTAGACCGCATGATCTATCTCCACGTGGTGAAATAATGGAAGTGGACACATGGCCCAATTAGGCGGGTGACATGTGTCATGTTCAAACTGACATTTCAATACTCCATATGCTCAAAACTTACTGACATGTGGCACACATCCCATGTGTCCACGTCATCCCAGGTGATGTCTGCAAGACACGTCACTTCGAGGAATTCTAGGATCCACATCACCTCTAGGTGATGTCATCATGCCCCATCACTTAGACTCTTCAGGCTTCGGGATTTCGGGTGTTTCCATACTGGAACACGTCCAATTCTCCCGAACCCTGATTTCCTGAACCAGCCAAATTATTGCCATGTGTATCTCTTATCATATGACCCGTATTAACCCCAAAATTCAGGACTTCAGAAGTTACCGGTTAAAGGATCAACGACTACCATTCCTTCAGGCCTTTGGACTTTGGAAAACTAAAACCTCAACTTTTTCCGAAATTTTTTTATCTGAATCTCACGATCTACTGACACGTGTCTCCCATGGATCGACGAATATGATTTCTTCGGGGCTTCAGATTTCAGAAATATCAACTTTCAACCTTCGCTTTTCCCCGAAGTGAGCATATTTTTGTCGTGTGTCCTCCTGGATTGGACGACTGAGTTTCACTTCGGATCTTCGGGCTTCGGAAATCTGAATTCTCAACTTCTCCTCGCTGGCTCTTTCCTAGAGTTCCTTCACCCAAAGAACATGAATGGTTCACGCATGTCCTCCTATGGATCGACATTCCCCAGCTACTTTGGTTATTCATAGTTTCAATGATCGAGCACTAGCAAGTCACATCACTACATGCCTTTCAATTTGCGGGGGCACGCATCGATGGTTTGAAGTAACTTTATTTTCACCCCGCAATTCTCTTGATGATGACAGGTAACCCCTTGGTCAAATCATGGTTTGGATTGTAGGACCGCCTTGGGAAATTATCTCCCATGTAACTTGGTTCCCCGCAATGCCTCATGTCCGTTGATATCACTCTCCAATGGGATCTGATGGTTGTGACCTTATCCCTTTCTCCTTTTTCATCGGGCAACCCTTGTTCACGTGTCCTCCTATCCAATGATCTCGAATCTCTCTTGATCCTACAATGTTGTTCACTCCCGAATTCGAAGGGGGACATTCACAATACTTCGAACCCCTTACAATGGATCTCTGACAATATAACTCCTGCATAGATTCTGCAACTCCATTCCTTCTGATATTTTCAACTTCATGCTCAGAGTTTGATCTCGACCATGAGACTCTAACCAACAGACCCAGCCCATACCATCCTGGTGTTTCAACCAGAAGCTCTGATACCAAACTGTAACATCCCCAGCCACCCACAGGTCAGGGCATGCTACCTACAAGCCCACCCTTGGACTTCGTACTCTTACCGATACCTTCTTTAATTAATAATAACACATAATATACAATATTTAGTGACTTGCACAACAATATATAGAAAGCATGCATAGATTTAGTTAAACAATAATTAAAATACACAGCGGAATACAATCATACACATATAATAATATCACAACAGAGAGCACTTCTCTTTATAAAAAGGTGACACCAACTAGATGCAGACCAAGGAAATTCCACCCAACCATAGACACCACTACTCCAAATATCGATAGAAGTGTCACCCCCGAGCCAGGGATATGAATCCACAAGGATGGTTCCAAAGTGTACTTGGGTTCCCAAACCAGTCATCTCTCAAGCTCTCATAGGTTTCCCATAACCCACAACAATCCAAGTACCAAACTCTCTTCCACCCAGCTTGTACCACCCAAGAGAATGGACCTCCACCCTTCTCTGCCATGCATTCCCTCAGGCATTCCTTCTCCTTTTTCCAGGGCCTCCAGCACATCTGGTCCAAAATCTCAACGTTGGAACTCTCAGGACTTGCAATTTTGAGCAAAATAGGGCACATGCCAACACATCTCAGACATGCAGGCCCCAAGTCATGGCTGGATTGCACCAAGAACCATTATAGCCAACTATCATGTGGCTAATCTTCAATGGTTTGATTCCCTTTCCCAATCCAAGACGCGGACAAGGATGGATCAATGAATGGGTGAGTGAGTGCATGAAAGTGAGTGAGGGAAATGAATGAACGTACAGGACAATCAGCGAACAAGCCATCAGTCGAACCCCCCCATCAGACCAAAGGAAGGTTTAAGTAACTTCAAGGGGAATCAAGAACCTCCTGGCCTTCCCCAAGAAGCTCATGTAACCAATCCCCTCCCTTAGGAAAAAAGGGTAATTAACATAGGAATAAACACTTAGCCCCTCAAGCCCCCTCTCTTGTGGAATCATAGCCCTCTATAGCTCTATTCCTTGTCTGTATAATAGCCAGCCATGTATTTATTATTAATAATGACAGAAAAAATTACATGTCTTGGGCACACTAGCCTTTTAATAATTGTTTGGGCACCCTAGCCTCTCAGCATTGTAACAATACATTATTTAAAATGGGGGTTCAAAACCTGGGGTGTTACAATTGCACAAATTGGTCGACCTAGAGATAAGAAACTAAAATTGGTTGAAATAGAAAAAAACACAATAGAACTAGAAAGAAAATACCTTTTAGCGGATTTTATAGCGGAGGTTTCTAGTGTTACAAAATTGGCAAATATTGTCAAAAAAGCCTCTGCTACAACATCTATTTTTGATAGTGGATGTTTTTGCAAATACTATAACGTAAGTCGATTATAACTAAAAAGATATAGGCAACCAAACGTGTTAGCGAATGTTTACAAATCAGTGCATTTGTATAAGGCACACACACCGATGTGTACATACACAGACAACACTAGTGTTGTACACTTAAACTCAAGCACCGGGGCATTAAAATATGAAAGCACCAGGGCAGTAAAATATGAAAGCACTGGGTTAGTAAAATATTTAAGCACCGAGAGAATTACATCTGGGACAAAATTAGGAACCGGGAAAAATCGTGCGCCCCTGATTTAGTGCCCTGGTAACGTCTAGGGTTCCTCTGTGCACCGTTATGGCCGCTTAAGGAGGGGAGATTCCACCCCCTCCTTCCCCCTCCACCTCCTTTCGGCGACTGGTAGCAACCTGCAGCAAGAAGTCGAACCCCTCAGTAACTCTGAGCTTTGTCAAGAAACTGGATGCCATATCCGAGATCAACCTGCCGCCTGAGCTCCCAATGAAAGTAGCACTTTCTCTCTCTGAACGCGGACTTGTTGGCCAGTTCATGGGGCTTTGGCCCTCAACCAGATCCAAAGAAAACTGGATACAACGAAACTGGAGGCCGCTGATCACAAATAGTGTTACATGTTATGCGGTCGGGCGAGGATACTTCATTTTCGAATTTATCTCTCAGGAGGATAGAGATTTGATTTTCCAAAATGGCCCGTACTTCATGGTCACCCAAGGACTCTACTTAAATAGATGGACCCCAAGTTTTGACCCTGCTTTAGAAGTCCCCAAGGATGTTCTTGTATGGGTAAGACTCCCTAACCTGCCGATTCACTGTTGGAACCCCACCTCGCTTCAGGCAATAGGAAATGGCCTTGTTCACTACATTGATCGAGCAGAACCAAGAGACCAGTATTCTTGTGCGCGGATCTGTGTGGAGGTTGATCTAGAGGTAGGTCTACCCAAGGCAATAAAACTAAAAGTCGGTGATTGGCACCACTACCAAAATATGGATTACGAACAGCTACCGTTCAAGTGCAGAGGTTGCCACGAATATGGCCACTTCCAAAGGAACTACCCAAAGAACCCCCCCATAGAGAAAGAATGGGAAGAAGGCTGGAAACAGGCCCGGAAAGGGAGATCCAAAGCGAGGGGCCAAATAAATGATCAGATAGTCCCACCGAACGCCAAACCCATAGGGGCCAAGGAAACCAAGAACAACTTCAATATCCTGGCTAAAGAAGTGGAGGAAGGGGAACCAGATCCAAGTAAAGAAGTCCAAGAGGGAGAAAAGGAAGACCATAATCCTGAAGACAAGGGAAACCAGCTAGCAGAAGAAGAAGGGGTGAAAAATAACTCCCCCCAAAGGCAGGAAGGCAGTGAGAACATAGAGGAAGGGGAGATCTCCATAGGCAGTGACTCAGACAAGGCAAATGAAGTTTGGGTCACCCCAAAGAAAATGGGAAGAGGCAGGAAAACAAAAAAAGCTGAGAGGGACCAGGAAACTTACAAAGATGTCCTCAACGGGTCGCAACCCACCATCAAGCAGCTGATCAACATTCGTCACACACGGAATCAAGCCAAAGCCTCCCAAGGAGGCCATCCCTCTCCTCAAGGTTTATAATGATCATAAACTCCTATAACTGTAGAGGAATGGGCAGCAAAAGGAAGGAAGAAGCGCTCAAGGATATAATCAAAACTTCGAAAGCAAGCATCCTATTGCTCCAGGAGACTAAAATGAGCCAGCAAGACGTGCTCAAAACCTTGTTGAACGTTTGGAAAGGAAGCCTCAGAGTCGCTGGAAATGCCAAAGCCGCCTCAGGGGGACTCTGCACACTGTGGAATGCCTCCAAAATAGACATGCTCAGCTCTGACACTTGCATGCATTGGATTCACACCAAATTTCTCCATAAAGACTCGGGTTGCTAGGTAAGTGTCTTTAATGTTTATGTTCCACAGCATTTGGGGGAAAAAAAACATTGTTGGGAATCCTTACACGACTACCTCCAGCAAAATAATCTCACCAATATCATCCTTGGTGGGGATCTAAATGTAAACTTAGCCCAGGAAGAAAAGAGAGGAGGTTCCATAGTAAGAGACCCGGCTAGAGAATGGGTAGAGGACTTAGCCTCAGTCTGGGATCTCCTTGACATTAAAACTGCCAAAGGACGTTACACGTGGACCAATAAGAGGATCGGCCCTGGGCACATAGCAGCCAGACTAGACAGATTCCTAGTACAAAGCTCCCTCCTGCTGCTAGGACTCGAAGCAAAAGAAGAAATTCTGCCCCATAGTGTTTCTGATCACAAGCCAATTCGAATAGAGATTAAAAAAGACCAGGTCAGAGGGCCCATCCACTTCAGATTCATCCCAAGTTGGATAAATGACAAAGACTTCCTAGATATAGTTACAAAAATTTGGGCCACTGTTGTTCAAGGCTCAACCTTTTATGTGTGGGAGGAAAAAATCATAAGACTAAAAAGAGCTCTAAAGCTTTGGGAAAAGAACCAACCAAGCCCAATAGCAATGCGCCTAGAAGCCCAAGCTCAGCTCGAGGCCCATCAGCTGGAGATGGAGCAACAGGAGATCACTCCTACCATCCTGCAACAGGAGGACAACCTTCAAAGGCAATGGCACAAATCCTGTAGAGTGGAGGAAAACTATTGGAGGCATAAATCAAGAAGTTTATGGCTAAAAGAGGGAGACCGTAACACAGCCTATTTCCACAAACAAGTGGAAGCAAGGAAACAATACAAGGCAGTGACAGAAGTCCAAGTCTAGAACAAAACAATTGAGGAACCAGAGGGCATTAAACAAGTAGCCTATGAAACTTTTGAGAATCTCTATACAGAACCAAAAGGCACGGAAATGGACCAGCAGAGGTACCCTCTCACGGTTATCCCAAGGTTAATAAATGAGGAAACCAACAGCAAGTTGACAATGGAGGTAATGCAACAAGAGATAAAGGAGGCCCTTGATCAGATGAACCCAGACAAGGCCCCATGACCAGATGGATTCACTGCCAGATTCTATCAGCAGTGCTGGAATATAATAAAAAAGGACCTAACCAAAATGATTCAGAAGTCGCAGCAAACTAGCAAGCTAGGAGGCAGCACCAACTCATCCTTCCTGGCACTCATCTCGAAAGAAAAAGGAGCAATTTCCTTCAACCGCTTCAGACCGATATCCCTATTCAACACAAGCTATAAAATTCTCGCCAAAGTAATAGCCAATCGTCTCAAGGCACTCTTCCCTCTCATTGTTCCTGAAAACCAAGGCGGCTTTGTCAAAGGGAGGCATATTACCGATAACATCATCCTGGTGTCCCCTTTCGCCCTTTCTCTATGCAATTCAAGCATCAGTCCTCAACTACCAACTGGGAAACTCCCAAATTCACAAAGATCTCCATGGATTAAGAATAGTGCAAGGGGTGAAAGACATCAACCATGCACAATTTGCAGATGATACGTTGTTGTTGGGAGGAGCAAGTCCGATAATAGAAAAAACGTTTAAGGAAGAACTGGATGCCTATGTAGCAGCCTCCGGTAGTGAAATAAGTCAAACCAAGAGTAACATCTATGGATAGAATATCACACCAAATGAAATGCTAGAATAACAAGAGTACTAGGGATGGAGGGGCATACAAATTGGGAGGCCTTTAAATACCTAGGAGTCCCTATTTTTAAGTCTTCCCCTAGAGCCTCTCACTGAAACCACCTGGTAGAAAAACTCAAGAATAAATTCACCTCTTGGGGGGGAAATTGGTTAAACTTAGCAGGGAAGGCAGTCCTGATAAAGGATGTGGTGTCAAGTATCCCTATCTATCAAAGCTCGCTGCTGTTAACCCTTGCCAAAGTCATCCAAAAAATTGAATCTTTCCAAAGGCGCTTCTTGTGGGAAGGAGGCAGGAAAGTAAGGAAGAAACTACACTTGATTAGCTGGGAAAAAAAGTCAAAGCCCTTCCTGGAAGGGGGTCTCAGTTTTAAAAAAACAAGAATTCAAAATATGGCCTTGGGGGAAAAGCTACTCTGGAAGATGATCACTGGAAAACCCTCTTGGAGTAAACTCGCACTTTGGAGGAAATACTTTCGGGGGCCACGTGACAGAAGCTTAGAATTCCCCTGCAAAGGTTTGAAAAGCTCCCCTATCTTTGTGCTATGCAAAAAGGCGCTTCCTCACTTCAGCCCACATCTAACTTGGGTGCCAAAAAATGGTAAGAAAATAAGAATCTGGATAGACTCAATATTGGGAGACCCACCTCTAGAGCACTGACAGGACCTACTTTGCCTCAATGACTAGATGGATAGTCAAAATATTGTAATGCTCTCGGACATTTCAGTCTGGGGGCAAGATAGGCTTCAGTCCTGGCAAGGGTGGGAAGCCCCAAATAGGCCAGCTACTCTAGACCATCACTGGTGTGACCTCAAAAGGTGTCTTCAAGGGAAGGCCCCCGTAAAAAAGAAAGGCAAAGATGAAAGAGGATGGGGAAGGAACACCCAGGCTTACACCACAGCAGAGGGCTACCAACTCTTCAACTCCATCCCTACTGCTATGCTTAATCCGGCACTCTGGAAAGCAATCTGGCAACCTTGCTCCCTCCCAAAAATTGACCTCTTCATTTGTACCCTGGCGCACAAGAGTATTCAAATAGGAGAGAACCTCGGAAGAAGGGGCTGGAAAGGACCCTTCAGGTGCCCCCTGTGCCTTCAAGAAGAAGAAACCATAGACCATCTTCTCTTAAATTGCAACTTTTCAAAAGAAGTTTGGTTGAAGGTAACAGGCTCCCAACTTGCAATCATTTTTCCTCCTGATGTAATAAGCCTCCTCCTCCAATGGGACTCCTTGTACCCTTTTACTATCAAAAGGAGAAACCAATCTCTCTTGATCTGGGGAATGCTCCCAAAGTTTATCCTATGGAACCTTTGGCTAGAAAGGAACCACAAAATTTTCAGAGAAAGTCAAAGGAATGAAGACAGAGTTGTCACTAAAATTCAAGCTCTCTTGGGAGAATCAACTCCCCACCTTTGCTCTACTCTCAAGCTTCACAAGCTGGCTGAAGAAGAGGAGCATTGGATAGACCAGTTCAAGATACAAGGCCTAGGTGCTAGAAAAGAAAGTGATCCAATCCAAGCGAGCTGGGAGATCAGGAAAAGTGAGAAGGAATTTTCCAGTTGGAGGCGTGAAATAAAAAAACCTATTCTCTTCTTTGATGGGGCCTCGAAGGGAAACCCAGGCCAGGCTAGGGGAGGGAGCATAATTGAAAATCTCACAGAGAGTACAGCAACGCACTTCGCTATCGATCTAGGCATAGAGTCCAACAACCGAGCCGAGGCCCTAGCTCTCTAGCAAGGTCTACACCAAGCAATCAAACTCAGAATCCAGGATTTGACCATCATCAGTGACTCTATAATAATTATACAGGCCATGATCAATCACTCTACAACCAAAAGCACTAAGATTATTAACCTCCTAGACAAAATTCGCCTCCTTCTAAGGAATTTTAATTCCTATAATTTCTTTCATGTGCTAAGGGATCTCAACGGAATGGTTGACAAGGAAGCCAACAAAGGCACGATGCTGGAGGCGGGGGTACTGACAGTCAATGAAATGATAGATAATGTGGAGCTCCCATGAACCCATGTCGTCCTCTCGCACAATCTCAAATGCAAGCTTTGGCAGCAGAATGGGATTCAGGCGAATCTAAAAGCTCAGTGTGTGGCAGAGGTTCTGGTTGGATGAATGAGCTGCCTCAATACCATGAGGAATGGTGCATCATATTTGGGGGGACAAGAGATCTACGTGGCCCTTTCCCACAAATTCTGTAAATCCAAATGCAATTATAAGGACGCGTGCAGAAGATATAAAGGGCGACCTCGCCCCCCTCATTCCAGACCAAGGTGAGCTCTGCAAGTCGATTAGGAACAGAGAGAGCGTGAAGCACCAACGTGAGAAGGGAAAAATGCGCGAGGCAAGAGGACGACTGGAAATGGCTTCATCATCGACAGGGAAGCTGAGCACGGAGAAGCGGCTGAAAGAAATGGATAAAGCTCTGGAGAACCTGAAGCAGCTGCTCCAGAATCAATTGGACTTCTTAGAGAACCTGGACACGGAGGATGGGCGCCGACTGGAGTAGCTCGAATCAGATATGACTATCACAAAAATTGGATTCTCAGAGGACCTAGACAAACTCCATAAGGAGCTGAAAAATCCCCAGCAGGAATTCGAAGAAAAGATGGATCAGCTGGAAGCCAGGATGGCTCAGCTGAATAGCAACTAGAACCAGGACCCCAAGAATTAATCCCTCTCTGTAAGCAGTCTGTCAGAAGGATCTGACCAACATTTTGGCATTTTGTATTGTAGTCAATGCTTTAAATAATCCAGTTTAAGAAGCAGCACAGGATCTAGTTCAATTTACAAGTTAATAGCTATAAACGTAGAATGGTCTCAGGAAATTAGGCCCAAAGAAATTCGGAGCCATTTTGTAATCGAATCTGTGGCCAGGCCACCCCCTTAATATAATCTATAACCGTTTTCGTAAAAAAAAAAAAAAAAATTAAGCACCGATACATTTGTCTTATAAGCACCGAGGCTGTAACATTGAAACACACCAGGGGACTTAAAAATAATTAAGCACTAGGGATTTCTGCATAGAACACATTGGTGAGTTATTAATAAGAAGGCACTTATGTTGTATAAAATAATATGCACCATTGCGTTACAGGGAAAAATGCCTCGGTGCATTAAAAATCGAAAGCACTGGTGCTTTGCAGTAACAAGTAAGCCCAGATGCTTATCAATAACACAATAACACCCATGCATATCAATAATACATACGCATTAGTGCTTCGTATAAGATTAATGCACCGATGGCAAAATTTTTAATATAATTTTGTGGTATTAAATTAATATTGAAACCAATGCTAATTGATTACATAAATGCATTGGTGCGAATTTCATATGAAACACATCGGTGAGTTTTAATATTAAATGCGTCGAGGAGAATAATAATTAAAATACACCGAGAAATATCGACCTCTGATAGGGAAAATATTTTTATTTTTTCATTCCATTATTTATCAAAAAATTACATATATCTTATATTTTGATTAGTTAATTTGGATATGATGTTTGGATTAATTTTCTATATCATCAGATTTTGCCTCTATTCATTATAATATTTAGTCATCCATATATTTAATCAATGATGTAACATTTCACAGTGATATTGGACAATGCAATAGAATAAATTAAAACATATTTTATTATATGAATAAGAGGGTTTTTGTCATACAAAATGGAGCACTTATCGATAATCCCTTGTCTTTCAATTGGGACACTATGTCCATTACATTAAACAAAAATGTTTGATTTTCACAGACAATTATTTAAAAAAAATACAAATGCAACTTGCATTGATATCCAAATATATTGGTCATCATTCTTCATTGGAACTATTGTTAGTGCTCGAGCTACTTCCATGGCTTGTGTTATTTTGATGAATATTTGGTCGATTGTCTTGATTGTTTTGTTATTCTTGAAGTTCCATCTACAAACATAAAAATAAATTGTAATGAGTCTATCTACATTGGTGAGAATAATGAAAGGTGAAATAAATAATATACATGGATGTAAATTGAAAAGCGACGTACCTCCAAAGAAAGAATTGACTCATGAATCATACACATATGTTCAAAATCAAATCTCATGCCTTGTTTCAACAATTCTTCGGTTGCTTAGTTCCATACTTTGTTTCCTGCAAGTTTTATACCCCATAATAAATCATAGATTTAATATAAAGTATTATTTTTGTTTCATTAACTATAAAATGATAGAAGTAAAACAACATAGATTATACTTACAAATTCCACAATTAACTTTTGATATGCCAACATATACTCAAAACCCTTAATTAACCCAATGTCAATAAATTTTTCTGATGGCTCTTCTTTGTATGTTAGCACCTATTTGAAGACATTTGAGAATGGTTTGTGTAAAATAACTTAAAATATACAAACGAAAAAAATTGAGTTGTTATAAGGAAATAAAAATTACTCACAAACTTTCCTATTAAGACTTTTCTTCCTTCTCGTCCAATTTTGTGTGCAGAATTAGTTCCATTTTCTTTTCTTTTTTGTAAGAGAATATTTGAAAATTAATATTTAATGTTTAATTAATTATTTGTACCTAATATAAAAAATCAATGATTACATACATTTGAATCAGGTTGTTGTTGAGAAAGATCCTCCTGCGATACAATTATGTCCAATTCTTTGACCATATCCTTGTACACTTTTTTGGACATTCCTATTGGCATATTTTGGATATCAGCTCATTGGTCATCTAGGATTTTCATAATTTTCCTAAAAAAATAACATGACAATAAAATATTTTTATATTGATATATGATAACTAAATATCACAAAATTAAGATATTAATAAATGAATACTTTCTAATATATATATTCTAAAAAAGTGTTTTTAGGAATATTACTTTTTGAATGATTCTTTTTTTTTGTTCTATGTTTTTTCTATTGCAAGTCTGATAGATCTCATTGACCATTGCTCTGGAAATGCTTCTTGTAGTTTAAATATAACCTGGTTCTTGGAATCATTGGATTGATTTATATATTGTAAGTGGAAAGTATGTCTATAAGTTTGTTCCACTATATCCCTCATAGTTCTGTAAAAAAATTTCTCCATTTGATTAATCTCCAACACCACTCCATATGAGCTAAGGACCAATTCATCATCATTTACACCTTCTATATTAATTAATATTGTTTTGTTATGATGAAATTTTGTTCCCTCATTGTTGGTTCCTGTAGAACATTAAAGATATGTGAATTAATAGATTTTTTGAAACATGTCATCTAATATTCCTAAGTATATTATTAATGAAAAAAACAAATCATATTGAATAGCATTTTTCCATTCACCTCATTCATGCCTCTGTAATTTTTCCATCAAGATTTTATGCTCTTCTGCACTTATATCATAATAATATTATTGAGCTTCCTAATTTTGTGTCCTTGCATGACACACACTAACCAATACATATTAGTTAAACTTACATATAGTTCAACCATATTAATTTTGTATAGAATTTATAGAGAACCTGTTTTTTTTTTGTTTTTCTGGATATGTCATCATTGTGTTGACCATAAATTTTATTTTATTTTTTAATTAAAAAGGTGGATCCTATTATATTAACATAAACATCATACAGTAACTGTTGATGATGCCAGCTGTCCCGCCTAAGTAGGAAACCGGGACAGTTGGACATCCTGAGCCAAGTGTTACTCTGTTATCAAAATAGACATGGTTTTGCCCTGCCCGAAGGAAACCAGGGCTATCAAACTTATGAGTTTCAAAAATTATGCCATAGCTAGATAGAAAGAAACTGAGCAAGATAATTGAACTAGATCTATATGCAGAACAACAGAAGTACCCCTAACCGAAAGCATCATTGAACCATTTTACCTGTGCGCTTCCTCTCGTTCCTCTGTTGTCGCCAGCCTGCTGGAAGCGAGTACATCTATGCACACGTCGGGCATTGCCGCTGTGGAATATTCTTGGAGTGGGCCGCAAAGAGCATGTCCAGCCTTTGGTCGATCCTGGCGAGGTGAAAAACTTGGTCATCCATTAGACTTCTGAGCTCAAAGATGAGTGGAAGGTGCCATAATTCAGAAAAGGATGGTTGTTCCAGCCCGCCGCTGACGACGAAGGCTTGGTGCCTGGAGTCCATTGCTTCTTTGGTCAGATGCTCCGGTAGCATCACCGTCCTTGTGGTAGCGTTGAGAGGGGTCTCCTCTTCCATGAAACAAGTGGGGAAAAAGTCATCCGAGCTGTTGGCATTGAAATTCTGTGGGGTGTCCCCGGGTGGAGGCTTGTCTTCATTTCCGAATTCAGTAGTGGGGTGGCTCTGCATGGCTTCCTCCAAAGTAATTTCCTACATGTATTCCATGGGAGGCATTCATGGTCTTCTTCTGTGTCGGGTGGACACTATGGCGAGTGCCCGTTCAAACTTCCTTTGTCGCTGGCACCGAGACTCGGCCATGTACCAAGCGACACCTCTGCATGATTTCCCTCGTATCCTTGGCATGGTGGAGACCCTGGAAGGGACCAGGGTTCCTGGTGGACTGGCTTCTCTTCTCCAGAGCTTCAGCGGGGCCTTGAATCTCTTCTCCAATGGAGTATACTGCGGATGCGCTGGTGGAGAGAACACTGCGAGGAACCAATGCTTCTCTGCACAATTCATCCCTGTGATAAGGCGTAAGGCTACCGCAACCGCCAAAGCCATTAAGGCTTGGTGCTGGGTGCGCTGTAGGCTGGTACATCTCCCTCGCGCGAGGAGGCTCATCATGTGGTGGTAGCTGCTGCAAACCATTGTGAATTAATGGTGGAAGGGATGTTCGCCAGTTGATGCATTGATAGTGCATCCCGACGGCAACCCACGTGTCCCCTGATAGCTTCGTGGCACCCCATCCAGGGGTTGACCATAAATTTTATTATTCGAACTCTCCTCACTCTATTTTTAATCCATATAGAACCTGTACCATTCAATACATAAATTATTAAATATATTTTATAAATAATTCACATAATTTTCAGCAAAAAAAATCGTTGTAACAGGTGTGTTTTTTATATACAAAGCATTGGTGTGTTTATTAAATAAAACGCAACAGGTCTTTCCATACAACAACACACACTGAACAATTTAATTTCTTTCTTAAAATATTGTGAATTACAACAGTGCGATATATATAGAAGACATCACATCGACTATAGTAGAAAATGAAAACATAGCAAAAAAGTTAAACATTCATTAAAAAAAAACAATAGAAAAATTACATAGGGATGAGAAGAAAAAATTTAAAAATTAAAAAAATTATGTGACAACATTTTATGTGTTGCTTAGATGAGAAAACATCGATGATATTTGTTTTTTGCACCATATTTTTTTAAATTAAAAAAAATAAACAATCTTTATTGGTGCATTCCATATACATAAATGCACTAGTGTGTTTTTTTCGAAATGAAACACTGGAAAATCAGAAAATGTTTTTTAAAAAAACATCAAATTGAAAACCGTTTAAAAAAACAAAATAAAAAAAAGGCGGAGGGCCGACAAAGTTTGGGATATAATACAATAAGTGGTCCCTTTGCATCACATGAAAAACACTTCTATATAGAAATACAAACCCATTATATATAAAATACCTAAACTGAAAAGCCCTAATTTTGAAATGATAGAGGCAGTTAAACCCTAGGGTGAAATTTTGCATTCATGTAAGCAAAAAAAACAAGGGTTTAAGGTAAGTATGATTTTTTTTTTAATGTAGGGTTTTGAGTGAATCACCATACCCTTCAAATATTGATTTTATGAATATTTCTACTGTCACAAAGTACTCTTCTACTCCACAATGGTCCCCGATATGTCTCTCTTCCAAATTTGACTTCTGTAATTTTTGGCAAAATAATTATAATATTGAATACCATCTTAATATTAATTTTTTTTTATGAAAAGAGTTTAGAGTGAATCACCATACCCTTCAAAATATCATATTCTAAATAATAATATGGTTCCAAAGTATTATTTTCCTCCACAATGTTCCTCCATATGTCTCTCTTGCAAGTCTCTCCCCTGCAATTTTTTGCAAAATAATGAAACAATGAATAGCTTTTTAGTATTTAAATGACTTTATGAGATTCAATTTCCTCTCTTTTTTTAATTGTTTGAAAAAAATTGCGCTTTTTATTTTTATTTTTTGGCACGACACTGCATTTATGTAAGATGCACCGGTGCAGGAATATTACATTATGCACCGTTGCGTCCATATTAATTGACACACCGGAGACATAAATTTTTTTTTATTAACAAAATATCAAAACATGGTGTGATTGATTTTTCAACACACCAATGCTTATTGTTAATATGTGCATCAGTGTGTTTGTGGTTTATAAGTGCACCAAGATGATTTTAAATTTCTTTGAAATTTTATTTGCACATAAATAGTATATTCATCTCAAATGATCTTTTAGGATGAATTCACATGACTTACAATACTTCAATATACAATTTACGTTTTATGTCGCCTTATTCTTAAAAAATGGTTTCTAAACTATACTCAAACTTAGATCGTGCTATGGTCCTCGAAATTTATTTTAGATATGTACAACAAAATTTATTGCTATTTTTTCTAAAATGCAAGGAGAAAACCTTATTATATGATCAAATGGCCAATTCTTCAAATTCCATCCCATTCCATATTACTCAAAGTCCATCGTGGAGTTCTCCCTTTCCATTTCCAGTAAGCTTAAATTATTTTATTTATGTTTTGATTATCTCATTGATTTTTTTTTATTCATGTCAATATGAATAAAAATGTGTTCAAATTTGAAGGATCATGATTGAGAATCGAGTTTAGATGAAAAAAATATTCCAATACCGATTCAAAAACGTCGGAAGGTCTTATCAAGATCAACATATCACAAACAGTTGGTAGATGAAAATGGACAGTCGATTTACCCTACCAATTGTGACATTCCATCTTCCAACCATAATCCTTGGTCGACGATGGTAATAATTGTTTGGTATAATGAATTTGAACAAAAAAAAATATTGCATTGTGCTTACTAATATCATTAATGTACTAATGTTCAATGTTTTTGAAACTGAGATTCTTCTAATGATGAGTGACCTACCTACCATATTTCGTTGCACCCTACAACAATGTCAACCTGAGAGAAGGATGCAATGAGAGAATAACACGGAGAGGAATCATACCAAGAATGGTTGAATCAACTACTTATTCAATTCCCACTACGTCTAGATTCACCAATTAGGAATGACTACAACAATAGTATTTCTTCAAAAGTTGGCAATGGAGACAATAAAAAAGAGGTTGGTATGGATGATTACTTATGGGATATGACTTCCATGGAGACAATGTTTTTAGACACATTACAGAACGATGAGATAGGAGATGATTCTCATATCAATGATACCATTTTTGAAAGCCTAAAATCTGCTTCCACCACCCCTCTCTTTGGACCTAGTGCCCAATCAAATTCTACCCACCTTGGGAAAAAAATGTTACTGTACAATGTGAAAGCAAAGTTTGGCATGTCAAACACATGTTTCTCAACAATATTGAGGTAATTGACCAGGAAGTGCCTTATATTAATTTTGAGAAATATTGTCACACAATAAACATTATAAATGGTTTCTTTTATAAATGTTAAATGACCTTGTACATTTATATTTCCCACTAACTGTAGGATATTCAAAGATAAGGATAGTCTTAGTGATAATGTTTTTCCCGGTAGTTGCGAAGAGACAAAGAAGTTGTTTAAAATGTTGGGTGTTGAGTATATATCATATCATACATGTCTAAATGATTGTATTCTATATAGAGGAGAATACGTAGACAAAGAGATATGTCTAAAATGTGGTCATGACAGGTACCATAAATCAAATAAAAATGGTAAATCGCATGGTCCTCCTCATAATATATTTAGGCACATGCCTATAATTGTAAGGATTCAAAGGATTTTTAGTTGCAAAGAATTAGCTATGTTGCAGGGATTGCATGCCTCACACAGAAGTGAGTCGGGAGTTATGTGAATATCAACATATTCAACAACCATGAAGCATATAGAGAATACATGACCAAAAAAATTCAAGGATGAAGTACGAAATCTAAAACTCAACATAGCAATGGATGGCGTGAACCCATATTCCCTCCAAAATACCAACTATTATGTTTTTCCTGTAGTAGTGATCAATAACAATATCTCCACATGGTTGTTCGTGAAGAATGAACATCTTATGTTGCCTCTTATAGTCCCTGGTAGAAGACAAGTGAAGAATATGGATGTCTACCTACAACCATTGGTAGATGAATTGAAGGAATTATGGGAATGGATACATGTATATGATGTATCAAAACCCATCACAACAAAGAGGATTTTTACGTTGTATGGCATATGTTCTTACACCACACATGATTATCATGGATTAGGAGTTTGTTCTGGTAATTAACATGTTTATTGAATTTTTATATATGTAACAATATTTATTTCCATATTCAATTCTCTATGATTGGCATTCTATTATTAAATGATAACATGTTATGTATACAATAATTTCATAGGTCTTGTAACTAAAGGATATCATCGATGTAAATTTTGTGGACCTTCTCTGAAGGCTAGGTGGTCCAACCACCTACAAAATATAGTGTATGATTGCTCGAGGGTATTCCTCCCATAAGAATACCCTTATATAAGAGAAAACACCCACTTTCAATGGTAAACCAGAGAGAACCCAAAGGCCTGCAATAATGACACCGACATAATGACTTACAGCATATGACAGAGAGAAGGGGAATGGGATTATGTAGAAATGTTTGATTCAAATGGGGAGCCTATGTTCGATGATCCAAAATTATTTGAAACCTATGTTGAGAAATTTCCCATTGGGATGAAAAGGAAATATATATTTTATGAGCTCCCCTATTGGGAGAATCTTAAGATTTCCCACTTACTAGATCCCATGCATATATTTAAAAATGTTTAATCTTCTTTATGGATGCACATATCATCGAAAGAAAGTGACACATTGGCTTTGAGGAGAGATATTATTTCTTCAACAACTAAAAAGAAACATTGACCTTGACAAGAAAGTAGAGGAGAGGTTGGCCCCTCTTGGGCTTTCAAAGAAGGTGATGTCCCATGGATTTTGAAGAAAGAATATCTTTATTTGAAAAAGGAATTTATATTGGGTGTGAAGGTGCCTTGTTTATAGGGTCTTCCCTACGACATTTCTTCACTTTGTGTCAAGAAAATTTGTTGGGGTTGAAATCACACATGACTATTTTAACCTTCTAAAGGTATGACGCATGTCAAAAATATGATTTTATTATTTTTAATTTTTATTTTTATGCCATGGGATAAAACATAATTAATTTTTTATGTGTTTACTTTGTTGTGTCATTATCCTTTTCTCGTGCGTAGGCGCGTGAACCATGACTTCCCCCATGTCCTAGGGTGTTCCATATCTAAATTATCTACATTTGTACGTTGGATCACATCAAAGGAGATTCATATGGCTAGCATTCCACGGTGGCGTCAAGAGATAGATGAGATTGTTTGTATGTTTGAGAAGGAACTATTGTTGAGTTCCATGGACTTGCAGGTTCATCTTCTAAGTCACCTAGTAGATGAGGTTGAATTAGTTGGGGTGGTATTCTGTCATTGGATGTTTTTTTTAGAGAGGTACATGAAGAAATTGAAAGGATTTGTTCGTCAAAGGGAAAAACCCAAGGGGTCTATGGTAGAGGGGTACATATCATATGATTCTTTCTATTATGCCAATGAGTACATCAAGAAGATCAACAACACACTAGGTTCAATGATTTGGGATGACGAAAGGGATGAAGACAAAAGAGAAGGGGAGCTTGTCCAAATGAATGGAAAAAGGCGCTTGATAATTAGTAAGTAACTTATCACTTATCAAATTTCTACACAGTAACTATTCAAACTGAACTTCATAATGTATATTTTCAGGATCTCATATGTACTATATGTTGGTTTGATTTCATGAATACATTAGCGAATTCAGAAATTGATGCCAGCAATAAATTAATTCTTTATAATCCGGAGGAAACACAATCGTGGGTCGCATTGTACGAACATAGGAGGAGGAAATGGGAAAGTGACAGGAAATAATTCAGACAATTGAATGCTAGAAGCATGACTTATCCTGATCATTTAAAAGAAAACATGAAAATGATATTCCCTAACAGTTGGGTTGTTGACCAAGTCAGAGAGAAATATGGTGCATCCAGTCATTACTCGCGTGAAGAAAAGGATGCACTAAACATAGGGATTGGTTGCAACAACTCGATTATAACTTTTTTGTGTACATAACTTTTAACTTCGTAATTCACATTTGAATTGTAAGTACATATATATTATTTTATATTTTAATGGTTGGGATATTAAACACATATTGACACTGTGATTTGTTCTTTTTTTGTAGGTGCATTTGTTCCCATCTATATGGGAATATGGACATCATTTTCACACGGAGGATGTTGATGATGGACACATGACACAAGACTGTGTAGTGGAAGTCGAGTTTGATGAATGTATTCATTCTAGCCATCGTGATAAAAACACCATACATGGGAAGTTATGTTACATCATAAAGATACAAGAGATCATTTGAGTGGACTTCTCTTCTTTCCAATGTGTTATTTTTAGGTGCAAGTGGTGGGACAACTTTGATCGGAATAATGTAAAGAAAGATTTTGATAGTGGGATGATATGCATCAACTCTAAAAATATGTGGGATGAATCTAAGGAGCCTTATGTTTTCCCAAAATGCTGCAACCAAGTGCTTTTTTACCCAGATGTGTTGGATAGGGATTGGTGGTTTGTATTAAGACACAACACTAGATCAAAACATATTTTTGAGAACAACATTGTTATCATGCCAAGCGAGGAATATAATGAGGGTGATCACAATAGAGAGTGATATGTACATGTTTTATTTCATCTTTAATAATTTTTTTGTACATTTTTGTTATATTCTTTATTTCACTAATTATATTGTTTTTTATTCATCTTCTAATAGAGGAAATGGTAAGTTAATTATAACAAATGTTTGAACAATTTTAGTTGGTTAACAATTATTTTGATGCATAATGTGTTTGTATTTCAAATTATTTGTGATTTCATGGAACGATGTTTACTTGAACATATTTATATGTCGTTGCATATATTTAAAAAAATTTCATCTTCTTTAATTATTTCCAATTGTGAAATCCTGAAAAATGTTAAATGTCCAGTTGAAATTCTAATGGGATATGAAATTCTACTTTTTATGTTGATATAATTATATGTAATGATATGGTCGATATTGTTGGAAGATTGGTTGTTGTCATTGATGTCAACCCTAGTCATGGGTTTTGGACCGCAAGATTGATGAAGGTATTTG
>JASDQU010752984.1:29447-46605 GCA_032191745.1 Picea mariana | reverse complement strand
ATAATTTATAATAAGCAAATAAGCATGCATTTAGTTATGTAAAATACTCTAGAAAAAAATTAAGTTATCGCATACCTTAATGAGCTTCTCTTTGTTTCGAGAATAGGTTATTCCCTACTAAACAGGGCCAACCACATGAAGGTGGAAGCTCATATGGCCTCTCCCCCCCCTCACATCGCTCTCAATTTCCCATACCCAACAAATGATTTTATCTATATAGAAAACATATATACATTAATGCATAACTAGTATATTCAAGGTCATGAACATATAAACATCAATAAAGATCCAAAAAAAGGTCATGAAATTATACATCTAATTTTTCATTGATTTACGTTTTTTTACATTCATAAAACTGACAATTGGGATATCATCATCATCCAACGACATTGTATTTCTTGTGCCCTGTCCATCTATTGTTTGTGTGCGCTCAGTTACCATACTTCTGGTACGTCGCTCAGAAGGGTTAGCTGGCATCTGTTCAAGGATGTGAACTGGAACAACAAAAATGATCATATCAATATGTTGAAATATAATTGAAATAACTAATTCATTTTTTTCATTAACATTACAGTATTCCTCTTTACCTGACTCTGTAGCTGGGACAGTTGGTGCATTAATTTCCTATCCACTTGGTTACTCTCACATTTCACCCTCTTGAGCTACATGCTCTTCAATTTTGAGAAGATAATATATAAGTATAAAGTCAGGAAATAAATATCTACAATCACAGTAAATATTTTTAATTATGAAGCATACATACTGGAATGGGTTCTCTGCTCTACACTATCACTGGACATGTGGACCCTTGTATGATGCAATGTTTGCTGAATACCGCTTGATTCACTACTATGGTAGCACTATTTCTTGAAAACAAACATAAATACTTAGTTAAGGGTGATATAATAAAATATGAAAAGACTTTAAAAGCATGCTACTGCAGTTTCCTTATTCATTTGATTTACCTGCGTGGCTGGGGAGATAGGAGTCTGGCCCAAACTTTTTCTATATTCAATGAAACTTTTAAAACCATGCTTGTAACCAAGCTTCGGGTCCTCCTCGGTGGGAGTAGTGTCAAACATATTTAACTAAAATGCATAGCACCATTAAAAATACCAATAACAAAAACATATATTTGTTCGTTACTATTAAATAAATATTAACCACAGTTAATCATTTAAATCTTACTATTTGCACTTTGATTTTCCCGTAGCCACCCTGGCCTAATTTATGTTGGCCGTGTTTTTCCACTCTGGCCTTTGTTGCTTTGGATGTGTTTGGTAGCCTGCATATGGAATTTTTGAAAAAAAATAGATATCGGAATTGTTACTTAAAACAGGAAAGAAAAACATAAATGCTCATATTTCACTGATAATATGACATGTGTTGTACCTTTCTTGACCAACTCATGGTTGTCGTCCTTGTTTTTTAAACAAGTTCTCCTTTGCATCCTCTATTAGCGCCTTCCACTCTTTCTCGGAAACCATGGTAGGGTGCTCATGCTTTAGGTCTATTTGTAATTTATCCCTATACTAGGCCTGTAACATCCTGCTTGGCGCACTGAGAAAACTTATTCTTTGAGGACACTTGCTCGCAAGTGATCCAAACTATTATGATATTAAAACATTTGTCCTAGATTATGATGCGTTATGATAGATGACATGATGTTTTACTGCATTGACATAGACAGGTGCTATTGACTCGATTTTACTGAGTGTGCAGGGTTTTGGACCTTAGGATGTCGAGGCATCGATGAAACCCTTGGACTCCAGATCGAGTCAGGGAGTGTGCTATTGGGGTTTGATTGTTTTACTATGATTTTAGTACATTTGATTAGATGATATGATATGGACATGTCTGACATGATTGTTGATGATGCAGGATGACGATAGCTTGCCGACCAGACTCACATATGGAGTAAAGGGGACACACACATGACTACCAGAGAGGTTGAGGGAGAGGTGTGGATAGCAGCCCTGCCATAGCCTACTAGCACTCTCACCGTGGCTCAAACTATAGGTTAATGATTACCTAGTTCGAGAGGACCCACGATGTCATGAGGGTAGACTGCAACAGTCACTCACGATGATTCTAAGGGGTGTGCAATAAGGCGGGGGCCTTATTCCTTAGAAGCCCTTAGTCTCGCACAAGTTCACCTAGAGGAGTGTTGGCTCTAGGGGCTATTGATTTCTACCAATCAGTCAAGAGGCGAGTGGCACCCTTGGATCATGTGGTGCATCGTGAGGGTCACGTCTCACAAAAGAAACACAAGAGGCGAGTGGCAGCCTTGGAGCACATGGTGCATCCTGAAGGGCATGTCGCGTAAAAGAAACACAAGAGGTGAGTGGCACCCTTAGAGCACGTGGTGCATCCTGAAGGGCACGTGGTGCAAAAGAAACACTAGAGGCAAGTGGCACCCTTGGAGCACGCAGTGTGTCCTGAAGGGCACATTGCATTGATGATGTTAAAGAAATGAACCTAGATGGCCCTAAGACTAATATCTCATTAAGAAATTTTAAAACAACTTCCCTAATTAAAATGTCACCTAGTTTAGAATCTAAGTCCTAAGTCTAAAACTTCGCTAGAGGTAAAATTTTGTCTACCCTTGAGAAATCATATCTAAAAATTTAAAATGGTAAAGTTTAAAATAAAAACCATTTAAGTAATAATTTTGGTCTTCATAAATTTATGGGGTAAAACGAAGAGAGTAATAATTTAATTAAAAGTTGTGGATATAAAACACAAAGAAGAATTTAATTATTTAACTTGTGAAGGTGTAAAAGATATTAAATTATTAATAAGAAGGAAAAGGGGTTAATTTGCACAACTGCCATTTTGGCTCTAATAAAAAGGGGAAAGAAGGGAATAATAAAAATTAGGAAACTAAGGAATGGAGGAAACATAATAAGGGAAAGAAGGGAACTTATGGTAAAAAGGGAGGTCAACTTAGTAAAGAATCTGCAATAAAGAACTCTCTAAATTAAACTAAATTAGCAACATCATTTTAGGGAAAGTATTTAAAACCTGTAAGGGAATCTAGGGACACCTAGGAGTAAAAATAGGAGTAAATCTAGGTGGGTGAGGGAAATAAGAAAATTTAATAAATTAAAGAAAATAGTTAATGGATAAACGTGGGGGATGAATGACACTTGTATGAAAGAGAAATTTTTAGAATATTTTATTAAAACTTAAAGTAAATGAAATTTGGGGAAAGTGGAGGTTCTAAAATTCTATAAAAGAGAGAGAGGAGAAGGAAGAAGGGGATCGGTTGTTAGCGTAACGTTACACTGCCAGAGTTGTGACTTGACTGATTACTTGTGGGGAGTTGGGATTTCCCAGCTCAGATAGGAGTGGTAGCTCAGCCTTGCGAGGTGATCTAGGAGCTAGACGTACCATCTTGATATTGTGTGGCCCCTTTGAAGCTCGAGGGGCTAAGGGGGAAGAAAAGTACCCCTAGCATTGGTTGGGAGGTACTGGTGTAGTCTCGACGGTCGACGAGCAGGATTTGCATGGAGCGTGCGGACGTCACCCGGAGCAGGCGATCAGACAACGGTATGTTTTTTTTATTTTGCATGATAGAAGGTATTAGGAACTTGTCCCTCTCTTATTGTTATCAACATTTTTATCTTGTCTTGTGAGATGGCAACTACTTGGATTAACTCTGCATGGGTTCTTGTCGGATTGATTGGTTTTCCTTTCTGTTCTTTGGGAATTGTAATTGTGTTACGGTTATAAAAATACCTCTTCTTACTCTACTGTTGCATGTCGGTATTTGATAAAAGAGATTTTATGACTCGGCTTTGCCGACCATCCTCGGTTCTGTGTGATCTACAGTTGTGCCTTATGATTGTTTGGTCTGCTTTTTTATGTTATCATTTGCATGCATTTCAGTGGAGGAAACCAACTCAATTCAACACCTTTCCCTGCGTTTCTATGTTTTCATTTCTATGCCTTTTAGTGGAGGAAACCCCCATGAATTTTGACCACATCTCTGCATTTTTTTGGTTGTAATTCTCTGCGATCTAGTGAAGGGTAACTGCACATTTTGACCACTTAATCTTTGCGCATTTGTGTTTGTGTTTTCTGTGTGGTTTGGGGAAGGATACCCACATGGACCTCACCCTCTTTTCTTGCATTGGTGTTGGTGGTTCTCTGTTAATTGGGGGAAGTTACCCACACAATTTTCGACCACATAATCACTATGTTTTGGTGTTACTCCTCTCTGTAATTTGCGTTGGTATTTCTCTACGATTTGGGGGCAGATACCTAGGTGGTTTTCAACCACTCTGATCTCTACGATTTTGGTTTTTATATCTGTGCATTTTTCTTTATTTATTTTATGGATGAATTGTTTTAGGACCCCAACCATGCATTCATAATTATCTCCGCTGATAAACACAGTTTCACCTTCCTTTTCTCAGAACGCGATTCATCATTGGGTAATAAGTTTACTATTACATGTTGTTATTGGGTAAATTTTTTCTATCTGCACATGCTTTATTACCTCTGTGCGTTTTTCCTAGGGTATCTCCTTTCTGGTGGTTTTTCCATTATTTACTACTGTCGGTTACCTTCGCTACGTGGTGAAGTTCTTTTAGGAGACTCGAATTACCTTTAAAACCATGGCCTGTTACCCATGCTTTCCCTTTACCTCATTTTTCTAACAGCTGTAGCGTTCTACCCTTTTGTTAATTCCTTTTTGGTCAATGGCTAGTAAGAGCGCGTGGGGTTGAATTGGGATTGATGTCAGCTTGAGTTGTTGCGCACCAGTGTTTTTGGGCAGTTTCAAACTAAAAAGGTCCTATCGTTTTACCTTTTCATCGATGGGAAAAAGAGAGGCATGGTAAACCCCACCCTGAGGGTTGTTTTGTCAAGGTAGCTAGGAAACAACTTGAGTTCTTAATTTTCCCTTTTTTGGGGGATTCAATCTTCCTTAAAATCCTCGTACAGATTTGTAAGTTAGCATGCCTAGTATCTTAATTTATTCCAATTTTGAATTGATCTTCTTATAGCTCTTTTAAGGACTTGTAGGGTAGCTTGTGTCCTTTCCGTTTTTCTCCTGTTGATGGAATCCTTTATACCTTAAATGGAAGTGTAAGGTGGCATTGACAACCCTTTTGTACCACTTAAAAGGATTCGGGAACTTCTTTTGGTACCTGGTAGTAGAAGTTGTATTTTAGCATTTAAATCTTACTTATTGTTAATAGGTGTTATCCTTTTAATTATTTTAATGGATGTATAATGCAGCCTTTACTCCCTTTATTTCTTTTAAATGGATTTTGGTATTTAATTCTTAATTTATCACTTAAGTAAAATAGCTCATTTTCACACAATGCATAGCGAGCTACCTGGGAGTGGAACTTGGTACATGAGTGGAATCGTTGATAAGTGATGTCTGACTTAATGATATTGATCTTAAAAAGTTTCTAAACATATTTAGAAGAGTTCTATGACATTTCAAAATTGTAATTATGCCCATGTGTTTCTTGCTATTCTTCATGTAATTTCCCTTGCTCAATTGTTTTCTTTTTATATTGCGTAATGGATGGATTAATCATAGCATATTATTTTATTGGGCACCATTATAGGTATAAAGGGCACGTGTGTAGTCACTTCATCTACCTCTAGAAATGTTAGATACAGTTGAATTTAATGAATGATTAATTCTGTGCCTCGAAGTAAATTAGATGACTACCTTTGCTTCTTAATTTAAAATAAAGTTGTTTTCTTTTCGCTCGCACTTATGTCGTTCATGATGGATTTCGTAATCAAGTTCTCTTACACTGTGGAATTCTCGTGATGTGTGTTGATTTATAGAAATTTATCATGCAACGATTGTCATTGTTGTTTGTTGATTTAGCATATTTAGTTTGGTCTGATTGGTGTTGGTGGGATGTAGACGCCTCCTTGTTCCTCAGAACAGTCGCTAGCCATGACACCTTAAATGGTTAAAATCGATGGGAACTTGGGCTTGAGCGTTGCTTATGTTTCTTGGAGGTCCTAACCATTGCAGGGTAGGACAGATGGGTAGTCAGTCTTTTGTTTTTTGTTTGATTGTTGTTCTTTACTGGCGGATGTTGATGTGCGTCATAGATCTTTATGTTGATATCACAGTCGCATGTGTCATGGTTGTCATCATGTGGTGGCACAGAGTATAATGTCTTGTTACCATTGTACACACGCACACACAAAAAAAAAAAGTTGCACTTGTTATAAGAGGTTGTTGGCATAACGAGGAGATTCGTTACATATGGTATCAGAGCGGGTTCGACCCATGACTTGGGATCGCTACGGATTTTGTTGACATGATTTGATTATACTATTGCTAATGAAGTTGATTGTGTGCATGCAAGTAATCATGGTTAGAGGATGTCGTGGAGGTAGACGACGTGGTGCTAGGGGAGGAGGTGCGACGCCTCCAGTAGCATCCACGCTTGAGGGGTCTAACCCCCAAGGAGATGAGCAGGTTCTCGGGCAGGAGCAAATAATAGTTGGTGATGTAGTCAGGATGATGAGATCCTTTCAATGCATGTTCAAGGCAATGATTAGTCGTTTGGACAGATATGAGGCCAGAGCACCGACACCTGCTGAGGTTCCACTGCGCGCACTGGTCGTTACTGGTAGCATTCACCGTGAACTCGAGAAGGTCAAATTTCTCAAGTTCTTTGGTGCCCTGGATGGCATAGCCGCTGAGGCATGGTTAAAGAAAATGGTGATGTGCTTCATACTTCATGATTATACCTATAACATGAAGGTCTGCATGGTGGTCTTTCAACTGAAGGGAAGCACTCTTCTATGGTGGAAGATGCTCCTACCGTAGTTGAACTTGGCTGTCGAAGACGTGTCATGGGAACTGTTCAAGTAACGGTTCCGAGAGAGGTACCTTTCAGAGGAATTCATTGAGCATCAGCTCAATGAGTTCAATGCCTTATGACAGGGAGGTCGTACGGTGCTCGAGTACGAGGCACGTTTTATGGAGCTGCCCCGGTATGCTCCTCACCTTAACACTGAGAAACTTAAGGTAGAGAGGTTCGTGTTCGACCTTAATGGCAGCCTGTGTGAAAAGGTTAGGATTTTGATGCATCAAACCTTGCACGATGTCGTCCAGAAGGCCCTCATAGCAGAGGAGGAGCTTATCAGTGAGGGTCAGACCAGGACTCCATCAAGACCAGCAAGGCAAGTTTCATCTGGAACACAATAGCAGCGGACACCAACGAGACATACGCCAGGATATCATGGCTTCCAGAGGGGATCCACTTTCAATACACCCCGATGACCATCACCTCAGCAGCAGACACCTTATCGGGGACCACAACATCAGCAGCAGCGTCACCCGCAGCAGAAACAGTTTAGGCCTGTTCAACAGCACAAACTAGGGTTCCAGGATGGTGGGCTGTCGTCTTCTACTTTGGGTAACAGGACTACTGGGCCGAAGAAGGGGTGTTGGATGTGTGGGGAGCCACACTACCAGCGCAACTGTCTTGTGGATAGGACCAAAACATCTGGATCAGCTAGACCCACTACAGTGGGAGATATGGGCAAGGCCCATCGAATTCATGCAGCGGTGAACAACTGCCAGGCAGAGCACCAGTCAACTATGCTCGAGACGACAGGTACCGTCGTTGACCAGACCCTTAGTGTTTTGATAGATTCCAGTGCTACTGAGAGTTTCATTTCTGGTGCAGCACTAAAAAGTATTAAGGTAAAGGCAGTCGAACAGGACGAGTTTGGCTTCATAGAGATGGCCTCAGGAGCCAAACAGAAGGTTGGAGGAAAGATTATGGGCTATGCCCTTAACCTGGGAGAGTTTGTCACGAGGGCCAACTTGTACGTCATGATCTTAGGATCTTATGATGTCGTGATTGGTATGGATTGGTGGGAGTCACATGAGGCGATACTCAACTGTAAGAAAAAATGGTTGAGCTTGTTCGATGACAGGGGATAGAGACGTTTGATTGTAGGATGAAACCAAGGATTTTCTCTGAGGTTCATCTCTTCCTTACAGCTATGGAATAGTATGCACAAGGGGTGAAAGATTTATGTGATCCTTGCATTAAATGAGAAGGGAGTGGTGAAAGGTCTAGAACAGCTTCCGGTGGTGAGAGAGTTTGCGGACGTATTTCTAGAGGAGTTACCTGGGATGTTGCCAAAAAGGGAGTTGGAGTTTACTATAGAACTATAACTGGGGACTGAACCGATAGCAAGAACACCTTATCGGATGTCAACCCCAGAGTTACAAGGGTTGAAAATGCAACTGAAGGAGTTGTTGGACCTAGGACTGATACGTCCTAGTATGTCACCATGGGGTGCACTGGTTATTTTCATACAAAAGAAGGACAGATCGTGGAGGCTTTGCATTGACTACCATCAACTGAACAAGGCTACGATCAAGAATCAGTATTCCTTGCCGAGAATTGATGATTTGTTCGATCAGATAAAGGGTGTGACGATGTTCTCCAAGATCGATTTGTGATCAAGGTATCACCAGTTGCAGATCAAGGAGGATGACGTCCCTAAGACTGGCTTTAGGATGAGGTTTAGACATTACGAGTTTATTGTTTTACAGTTTGGACTGACAAATGCCCCAGGGGTATTTATGAGTTTGATGAACAGGGAGTTCCTAGAGTACTTGGACAAGTTCATCCAATTATTCATTGACAATATTTTGATCTACTTTCAGATGATGGAGGAGCATGACAAGCACTTGCGCTTGGTACTACAGTGTCTGCAAGAACACAAATTGTATGGGAAGTTGTCCAAATGCTCTTTTTATCAATCGAGGATTCACTACTTAGGGCATGTCATCTCTGGTGAAGGTATCGCCATGGATATAGCTAAGGTCGAGGCTATTATGGAATGGCCTGCACCGACGAATGTCACAGAAGTGAATATCTTTGTGGTTTTAGTAGGATACTATCAACAGTTTGGCGAGGGATTTTCGAAGATAGCAAATCCGATCATGGAATTGCAGAAGAAAAACAAGAATTTTGTTTGGACCGAGAAATGCACGGAAGCATTTCGGAGACTTAAGGAGTTGTTGACAACAGCACAGATACTAAAGGTCCCTGACATGGACATGGACTTCTTGGTATGCACAGACGCATCCAAGGAAGGTTTAGACGGAGTCTTGATGAAAGACAGACGAGCGATTGCTTACATTTTGAGGAAACTGAGAAGGCATGAGGAGAACTACGCGAAGCATGATTTGGAGTTATTAGCCATTGTATATGCCTTGAAGGTTTGGAAACACTACCTTATGGGATGAAAATTTGAACTAAAGAATGATCATTGTGGACTACAACACATTTTTATGCAAAGCGACTTGAACGCGCGACAACGACGTTGGTCGGAATTGCTTAGCGAGTATGAATTTGAGATTACTTACATAAAGGGAACAGTGAACCGAGTGGTGGATGCTTTGATTCAGAGATCACACATATTTTCGGTGGTGCCTCTTCAGACAAATCTATGTGAGAAGATTCTCACTTTGCAGCGTGACGATGACTGGTACAAAGAGGTCGATGGTTTTATCGGACAAAACGCAATGATGGTACCATGATATGAGGAATTTTCATTTGATAGTGATGGGTTATTGAGGTTTAAAAGTCAGAATTATGTACCGCCAAACGACGAGTTGAGGAGGTTGATCCTAAGTGAGGCTCATAGAGCAGTTTACATGGCTCACCCAGGAGTCACGAAGATGAGGGCAGACCTTAAGCCCTTATTATTTTGGAAGGGAATGAAGGCAGACATAGTCAGCTATGTGGTCAAATGCTTCGAATGTCAATAGGTAAAGGCTTAACATAGACACCCAATGGGATTACTACAACCGCATGCTATTCCGGAATCGAAATGGGAGGTTATTTCGATGGATTTCATTGTTGGATTGCCACTAACAGCGAGGAGACATGACTCAATTTTTGTAATAGTAGACACTATGATGAAAAGTTCTCACTTTATTCCAGTGCGTACGACGTATCAGGCACCCGACATTGCTAGATTTTTCATTAGTGAGATTGTGAGGCTGCATGGCATGCCTAAGAGGATTATATCTGATCAAGGATCGGTGTTTACTAGATGATTTTGGACGAGTTTCCAAGAGGCCTTGGGAACCAAACTTAATTTTAGTACTGCGTATCACCTGGAGACTGACGGGCAGACCGAACGAATGAACCAAACCTTGGAAGACATGTTTCTCATGTACGTGATGGACCAACAAAAGCATTGGGAAGATTTCTTTCCACTAGTGGAGTTCGCTTACAACAACAGTTACCAGAGCACCATTAAGATGGCGCCTTTCGAGTTTCTCTATGGGAGACCATGTCAAATTCCCTTGAGTTGGGATCGGCTTTAGGATAGGGTCGTAGTGGGACCAGAAGCAATCCAAGAAATGGAAGAACAAATGAAAAACATAATACAAAGGATTAAAGAAGCACAAGATCAACAAAAGCATTATGCCGATGCGCATTGAGTCGACCGTAGTTACGAGGTCGACGATTGAGTCTTCTTGCAGATTAAACTGCATAAGATTTTTATTAAGTTTGGGAAGGGAGAAAAACTCTCTTCTAGGTTCATGGGACCTTTCAAGATTATGGACAGAAAGGGGCCCGTGGCTTATCGACTAGCCTTGCCTGATTCCTTGAGGCGTATGCATGATGTTTTTCATGTATCTGTTCTGAGACATTACATTAGTGATCCTACACATGTGATTGACATGAGTTCCTTGCAGGTATCGAATGAGGGAACGCTCACGGTTGAGACGGTCCGCATATTAGATCACTGCGTTCAATAGTTACGACGTCGAACGGTAGATCAGGTCAAGGTTCAGTGGGACAATTATAGTCCGCACTCGGTGACCTGGGAGGATGCATATGATATGCGCCAACAATTTCCATTTTTGTTTGATAGATAGACATATGATATTGTGATACACTTATTTCGGCATTTATACCATGAAACTTCAGGATGAAGTTTAGACCAAGAGGGGGTGTATGTAACATCCTGCTCTAGCGCACTGAGAAAACTTATTCTTTGAGGACACTTGCTCACAAGTGATCCAGACTATTATGATATTAAAACATTTTTCCTTGATTATGATGCGTTATGATAGATGACATGATGTTTTATTGCATTGACATAGATAGGTGATATTGACTCAGTTTTACTGAGTGTGCAGGGTTTTGTACCTTGAGGATGTAGAGGCATCGACGGAACCCTTGGACTCTGGATCCAGTCAGGGAGTGTGTTATTGGGGTTTGATTATTTTACAGTGATTTTAGTACATTTGATTAGATGATATGATGTGGACATGTCTGACATGATTGTTGATGATGCAGGTTGACGATAACTTGCTGACCAGACTCACATATGGAGTAAAAGGGCCACACACATGACTACCAGAGAGGTTGAGGGAGAGGTGTCTATAGCAGCCCTACCACAACCTACTAGCACTCTCGTTGTGGCTCAAACTGTAGGTTAATGATTACCTAGTTCGAGAGGACCCATGATGCCATGAGAGAAGACTGCGACAGTTGCTCACAATGATTCTAAGGGGCGTGCAATAAGGCAGGGACCTTATTCCTTACAACCCCTTAGTCTCCCACAAATTCACCTGGCAGAGTGTTGACTCCAGGGGTTATTGATGTCTACCAATTAGTCAAGAGGTGAGTGGCACCCTTGGAGCACGTCATGCAAAATAAACACAAGAGGTGAGTGGGACCCTTGGAGCATGTGTTGCATCTTGAAGGGCAGGTCACGCAAAAGAAACACAAGAGGTAAGTGGCACCCTTGGAGCACATGGTGCATCCTGAAGGGCACGTCATGCAAAAGAAACACTAGAGGGGAGTGGCACCCTTGGAGCACGTAGTGCGTCCTGAAGGGCACGTCGTGTTGATGATGTTAAAGGAACGAGCCTAGATGGCCCTAAGACTAATATCTCATTAAGAAATTTTAAAACAACTTCCATAATTAAAATGTCACCTAGTTCAGAATCTAAGTCCTAAGTCTAAAACTTCATTAGGGGTAAAATTTTGTAAAATTTAAAATAAAAACCATTTAAGTAATAATTTTGGTCTTTATAAATTTTTGGGGTAAAACGAAGAGAGTAATAATTTAATTAAAAGTTGTGGATATAAAACATAGAGAAGAATTTAATTATTTAACTTGTGAAGGTGTAAAAGATATTAAATTATTAATAAAAAGGGAAAGGGGTTAGTTTGCACAACTGCCATTTTGGCTCTAATAAAAGGGGGAAAGAAGGGAATAATAAAAATTAGGAAACTAAGGAATGGAGGAAACATAATAAGGGAAAGAAAGGAACTTATGGTAAAAAGCAAGGTCAACTTAGTAAAGAATCTGCAATAAAGAACCTTCTAAATTGAACTAAATTAGCAACATCATTTTAGGGAAAGTATTTAAAACCTATAAGGGAATCTAGGGAGACCTAGGAGTAAAAATAGGAGTAACTCTAGGTGGGTGAGGGAAATAAGACAATTTAATAAATTAAAGAAAATAGTTAATGGAGAAATGTGGGAGATGAATGAGACTTGTACGAAAGAGAAAATTTTAGAAGATTTTATTAAAAATTAAAGTAAATGAAATTTGGGGAAAGTGGAGGTTATAAAATTATATAAAAGAGAGAGAGGAGAAGGAAGAAGGGGATCGGTTGTTAGCGTAATGTTACGCTGCCGGAATTGTGACTTGACTGATTACTTGTGGGGAGTTGGGATTTCCTAGCTTGAATAGGAGTGGTAGCTCGGCCTTGCGAGGTAAGCTGGGAGCTAGAGGTACCATATGGATATTGGGTGGCCTCTTTGTGGCTCGGGGGGCTAAGGGGAAAGCAGAATACCACTAGCGTTGGCTAGGAGATACCGGTGTAGTCTCGATGGTATGCGAGCAGGATTTGCACGGTGCGTGAAGACGTCACCCAGAGTAGGCGATCAGGCAATGGTATGTTTTTTCATTTTGCATGATAGAAGGTATTAGGAACTTGGCCCTCTCTTATTGTTATCAGAATTTTTATCTTGGCTTGTGAGATGACAACTACTTGGCTTAACTCTGCATGGGTTCTTGTCAGATTGATTGGTTTTCCTTTTTGTTCTTCGGTGATTGTAATTGTTTACGGTTATAAAAATACCTCTTCTTACTCTGTTGTTGCATGTTAGTATTTGATAAAAGATATTTTATGACTCGGCGTTGCCTACCATCCTTGGTTCTGTACGGTCTACAACTGTGCCTTACGATTGTTTGGTCTGCATTTTTCTGTTAGCATTTCCATGCATTTCAGTGGAGGAAACCCACTCGATTCAACACCTTTCCCTATGTTTTTATGTTTGCATTTCCATGCCTTTCAGTGGATGAGACCCCCATGAATTTCAACCACATCTCTGCATTTTTTTGGTTGTAATTCTCTACGATCTGGTGGAGGGTAATCGCACATTTTGACCACTTAATCTCTGTGCATTTGTGTTTGTGTTTTCTATGCAGTTTGGGGAAGGATACCCACATGGATTTCACCCTCTTTTCTTGCATTGGTGTTGGTGGTTCTCTGCGAATTGGGGGAAGTTACCCACACAATTTCTGACCACATAATCACTGCATTTTGGTGTTACTTCTCTTTGGAATTTGCATTGGTGTTTCTCTGTGATTTGGGGGCGGATACCCATGCGGTTTTCAACCACTCTAATCTCTGCAATTTTGGTTTTTATATCTCTGCATTTTTCTTTATTTATTCTATGGATGAATTGTTTTGGACCCCGACCATGCACTCATAATTATCTCCTCTAATAACCACGGTTTCACCTTCCTTTTCTCAGAACACGATTCATCGTTGGGTAATAAGTTTACTGTTACATGTTGTTATTGGGTAAATTTTTTTTATCTGCGCATGCTTTATTACCTCTGTGCGTTTTTCCCAGGGTATCTCCTTTCTGGCGGTTTTTCCATTATTTACTACTGTCGGTTACCTTCATTGCGTGGTGAAGTTCTTTTAGGAGACTCAAATTTCCTTTAAAGCCATGGCCTGTTACCCACACTTTCCCTTTACCTGATTTTTCCGATAGATGTAGCGTTCTACCCTTTTGTTAATGCCTTTTTGGTCAATGGCTAGTAAGAGCATGTGGGGTTGAATTGGGATTGATGTCAGCTTGAGTTGTTGCTTACCAGTGTTTTTGGGCAGTTTCAAACTAAAAAGATCCTATCGTTTTACCTTTTCATTGATGGGAAAAAGAGAGGCATGGTAAACCCCAACCCGAGGGTTGTTTTGTCAAGGTAGCTAGGAGACAACTTGAGTTCTTAATTTGATCTTTTTTGGGGGGATTCAATCTTCCTTAAAATCCTTGTACAGATTTGTAAGTTAGCATGCCTAGTATCTTAGTTTATTTCAATTTTTAATTGATCTTCTTATAGCGCTTTTAAGGACTTCTAGGGTAGCTTGTGTCCTTTCCTTGTTTCTCTTGCTGATGGAATCCCTTATGCCTTAAATGGAAGTGTCAGGTGGCATTGACAACCCTTTTGTACCACTTAAAAGGATTTGGGAACTTCTTTTGGTACCTGGTAGTAGAAGTTGTATTTTAGAATTTAACTCTTACTTATTTTTAATAGGTGTTATCCTTTTAATTATTTTAATGGATGTATAATGCAGGCTTTACTCCCTTTATTTCTTTTAAATGGATTTTGGTATTTAATTATTAATTTATCAATTAAGTAAAATAGCTCATTTTCATAAAATGTTTAGCGAGCTACCTGGGAGTTGAACTTGGTACATGAGTGGAATTATTGATAAGTGATGCCTAACTTAATGATATTTATCTTAACAAGTTTCTAATCATATTTAGAAGAGTTCTATGACATTTCAAAATTGTAATTATGCCCATGTGTTTCTTGCTATTGTTCATGTAATTTCCCTTGCTCAATTGTTTTCTTTTTATATTGCATAATGGATGGATTAATCATAGCATATTATTTTATTGGGCACCATGATAGATATGATGGGAACATGTGTATTCACTTCATATACCACTAGAAATGTTAGATACAGTTGAATTTAATGAATGATTAATTCCGTGCCTCGAAGTAAATTAGATGACTACCTTTGCTTCTTGATTTAAAATAAAATTGTTTTCTTTTCGCTCGCACTTATGTCATTCATGATGGATTTCATAATCAAGTTCTCTTGCACTATGGAATTCTCGTGATGTGTGTTGATTTATAGAAACTTATCGCACAACAATTGTCATTATTGTTTGTTGATTTAGCATATTTAGTTTGGTCTGATTGGTGTTGGTGGGATGTAGACGCCTCCTTGTTACTCAGAGCAATCGCCATCCTTGAGACCTTAAATGGTTAAAATCAATGGGAACCTAGGCTTGAGCATTGCTTATGTGTCTTGGAGGTCATAACCATTGCAGAGTAGGAGGGATGGGTAGTCAGTCTTTTATTTGTTGTTTGATTGTTGTTCTTTACTAGCGGATGTGTATGTGCGTCATACATATTTATGTTGATATCACAGTCGCATGCCTCATGGTTGTCGTCATGTGGCGGAACAGAGTATGATGTCTTGTTACCCTTGTACACATGCACACACACACAATTTTTTTTTTTCCACTTGTTATAAGAGGTTGTCGGCGTAACGAGGAGATTCGTTACAGGCCCCTGGTGTATTTTAAATTCTCTCTGGCTATCTTTGAAACCACTTTCTTGTTGAAAGTGTTGCCGAGCATGTTCACCATGTTATCTATTAAATCATCTTTCTTTTTTCTATCTTGGCCATTCCACCGTGTGCGAATGGTGGGGCCAAACAGCTCCAATGCTTTGTCATGTAAGGTTCTATAGAAAACATTGTTTCCTACAGTAACGTGTTGATCATTAATCAATTAATAATCTCAACAAATGTCCATTTCAACTCATTAAAAATGAATCAATTAATGGGACAATTACCTGCAATCTTCTGAATCTTTATTGGAACACATGCGTCATCCACCAGAAAGGTGACATCTATTGATCTAGTGCTTTTAATTCATTCTTCTCCATGTAGAATAGTATCCTATGCACCTACACTATGTTCCTCTCTAGAGTCATCATGTGGAGTCCTAGGCTCCAGCTCATAATGCTCCGGCATGTCATGTCAGTCAAAATCACCCCGCTCATCAATGGATTCGAGGGAAACCTCAGGAGGCTAAAAAATCCTCAGTTACACTTTTATATGTCGACCTTTTTTTTGCATTGGACCCTCACTGGTACCTATAGCAGTTGCAGGATCGACAGGTTCCCCACGCACGGGGTTTAAACACTCCTACAAACAAAACAAATTTCGTTATCAGATCATATACAACATATAAAACTAAAAAACGGATATGAAATTTTCATAGCTAATAAAAATATGTAAAGATGCCACTTACCCCATCATTAGTTATTGTAGTTTGTAGCTCTATAATTCTTGCCCTGCCCTCCTGTGTCATGGCTCTTTTGCTAATCAAACCTAGATATTCCATGTTATCCTTCTTCAAGGCCTTCGTTACAATTGTCATTGGATTTGTCGAATAAAATATTTCATGCTCATAAATATCCTCTGTGGGAGCCTAGACATATGTTGACACAATAAATCAATCAACAAAAGTTATGAAATTCACCTCGAACAATGAAAAAATGAAATATTGCAGTACTATCAGAAAAACAATAGCAAAATTTCAGAAATTTAGTTGTTGTCGTCATAAGTTGTTACTGTATTTAACATTTACCTAGTGAGGCACTGTGGGTGCCTTTCCACGGTCACCCTGGAGAAGTGTAGCAGGTGAAACTCGGACATGGTCACCCTGGACAGAATTTGACACAATAAATCAATCAACAAAAGTTATGAAAATCACCTATAACATTTAAAAATTGAAATATTGGAGTAATATCAGAAAACAAATAATGAAATTTCAAAATTTAGTTGTTTTAGTCATAAGTTGTTACTGTATTTAAAATTTACAGAGTGAGGCACTACAGGTGCCTTTCCATGGTCACCCTGGAGAGATGTAGTGAGTGAAACTCAGACACGGTCACCCTAGAAAGAAGTTGACACAATAAATCAATCAACAAAAGTTATGAAATTCACCTGTAACATTTAGAAAATGAAATATTGGAGTAATATCAGAAAAAAAATAATGAAATTTCAGAA
>JASDQU010752984.1:11851-29191 GCA_032191745.1 Picea mariana | reverse complement strand
TTTACCCAGAGTGAAATTGGTTATTTGAGCCGTGCAGGTGGAGTGCAGGACAGATTGAAGATCTCAGAGTCGAAGTCTGAGAGAAGGAGGACTGGACTATTGTTGGCAGGATTGCACAGGGTCTAGACGACTTCAACCCTTTGAGAGTTGTTGGAAGTTGAGCACAAGAAGTGCGTGAAAGTTCCCTGAAGGAGCCAGAGGAAAAAAGCTCAGGAGGGATAGTCCCTTTGCTTCACTCGCACAGGACGAAGGTGATGAAGCGGAGAACTCTTCAAGAGGAAGAGGATCGATGACTTGAAGTTGTCGGGTAGATCTTCGAAACCCCACAGACCGTCAGATCGCAGAGGAGCTGCGAGGGAGTTAACTCGTAGGCGCACGGAGGAGTCCGTTGGCTATTTGCATATCGACATATCGGGGTTGGCGAGTGCAAGATTTGCATGCATGTCGAAATTGCGAGTCACAATTTCTCGATCTAATCGGAACCGTCGATTTGAGTGCGGGCAGGTGGCACAAATCTGACGTATCAGGGTTTCAGCATTCGGGGTTTCCAGCAGCAAGGGAACTTTGCATTGTGGATTTGCGATCCGTGAAACCCCGAGGTTGACGTGGTAGCGTGGGACCCCGGAGGCATAGTGGGGTACAGGTGGCATTGTAGCGAGGACTCGACACCTCGACGTTCGGGGTTCGGAGAGTTAAGTGGTTGGCATCGCCAGTGGAGATATCCCGAAGTGATGACCGTTGACCATCGACATTCGGGGTTCAACATTTGATTGCACGAGAACGTTGTTGTGAGTCTCGCGATATCGCGAGGTCCGATCTCCCGATTCGCGAAAGGGAGGATCGCCGAGAAGTATCCTGTGGGTGACGAAAACTCTCGAGAGGAGTTGGAAGAGCGTGGACTCTTCGGGGCGTGTGTAAGGAGGTCCTGGTGAGTGAAACTTCTCGCTGAGGGGCAGGTTGTGTCAGAGTGGTATCAAAGCTATTAAGTCTTTTCTGTATATTGCAGGCGAGAGAAGAGAAGGAGAAAGAGGAAACACTCTGATACTCACGACTTGCGTCAGAGTGGTATCAGAGCCGGAGTTGGAGTTCTCTTTGTTCGGGTAGCAGGGAGAAGCAGATACATAATGCTGCCTAGAAGAAAAAGGCAATCACCTAATCGTGAAGACAGGGATGCCAGAAGAAGGGGTAGGCCAGCAGGTAATGCTGAGATGGAATGCCAGATGCGATATATCTGAGTGAGACTCAAGGAGATGGAGACTACGCAGAGACGTGGAGTTGGTGCAGTGGAGTTCAGCGATTCCGAGGTGGAAGAGGAAGCTGGACATGCTGAAGAAGAGGTCTTAGCAGAAGATGCCTCGACAGAGAGGTTGATCAGAGTCATTTCGAGGATGAGATCGAAGGCCAAAATGGACATCCCGACTTATGAGGGGAGTCTAAACGCAGAGGAGTTACTGGATTGGGTCCAAGCACTCGACACCTACTTCGATTATGAAGACATCGAAGAGGACAAGAAGGTAAGCCATGCTGTCACGAAGCTGAAGGGGCATGCAGCCTTATGGTGGGACGAGCTGCAGGCAGATAGGCGGTCCAAAGGAAAACAAAAAATCAAAATTTGGGATAGGATGATCGCCAAGATGAAGGCGAAGTTCATTCCGAGGGATTACCAGATCACTCTGTTCAGGCACATGCAGAACCTGAGACAAAAGTTGATGATGGTGAAGGAGTACACCGAAGAATTCTACAGGCTCAACATCTGAGCTGGTCATCGGGAGAGTGATGACGAAAAGGTAGCGAGATATCTGAATGGCCTCAGGTATGACATTCAGGATGAGATGAGCATGCTGACCATATGCACAGTTGAGGATGCATACCAGATGGCTCTGAAAGCCGAAGAAAAGCTGAGCCGAAAGCAGGGACAGCGAGGGCGAGGAAGAAGCCAGCCTAGAGGCAAAGCAGTTTCCCAGGAAAGAACTCAGAAGCCCAAGGAGGACTGGAAGAGACCTCAGGGAAAAGATGAGAGAGGTGGAACCTCACAATAGAGACAGCAAATTGTTGAACCGAGGAGGCAGCAAGATGATCAGCAAGGAGGATATGCTGATGCCAATACATTTCCTCGTAACCGAGGTAGAGGAAGAGGTATAGGGGTTATCACATGTTTCACGTGTGGTAAAGATGGTCATAAAGCCGTGGACTGTCCAGAGAGGAAGGTGGACAGAGGAAACGCTCATGTTGCTGAGGCGCAGAGGCGTGATGTTGAAGATGAAGACGTTGGAAGAGGGAAGTCACTAACAGTGCATAAAGTTTTCTTGAAACCCGAAAAAGAGGTGGAGGATACAACTCAAAGATGTAGACTGTTCTGGATGACTTGCAAGACCAAGGGCTGGAAATGCAAGGTCATAGTGGACAGTGGGAGCACAGAAAATCTCGTTTCGACTGAGATGGTGGAGAAACTGGAGCTGAAAATGAACAAACACCCGAGTCCATACAAAGTGGCGTGGCTACAGAAAGGACACCAAGTATGTGTTACAAAACAATGCTTGGTAAATTTTAAAATGGGTGATTATAGGGATGAAATTCTGTGTGACATTATACCCATGGATGTCTGTCATGTATTATTGGGAAGACCATGGCAGTTTGACAGAAATGTGGTTCATGATGGGAGGATGAACACATACACCTTAGAGAAGGATGGAAAAACACATACACTGCTTTCGGGGAAGGATAAGAAGGTGGAGCCGGAAGTAACCAGCACGATACTTCTCATGAGTGGGAAAGAGCTTCTCACAGAGTTGGATAAGGATGAAGATCCACAATTCTTTGTTGTCAGGAAGCCGAGAATTGTTCTGACAAGCACAAGAGTGGACGAATTGCCTGAGGAGATTCAGGAACTGTTGGGAGAGTTCGTTGATATCGTCGTGGACGAACTACCTCGTTCATTGCCACCGATGCGGAGTGTGAGTCACCACATTGACCTCATACCTGGAGCAAGTTTACCAAATAAGGCAGCGTACATATTGACACCTCAGGAGAACGAGGAGGTCAAAAGGCAGGTTCAAGATCTGCAGGATAAAGGACTGGTGAGGGAGAGTCTCAGTCCATGTGTTGCTCCAACAGTACTGAGTCCAAAGAAGGATGGAGGCTGGAGGATGTGTACAGAATCCAGGGCCATAAACAAAATTACCATCAGATACAGGTTTCCACTGCCGAGAATGGATGATTTGATGGATTGCCTAAGTGGGGCAAATTATTTTTCAAAGATTGACCTCAAAAGCGGATATCATCAGATCCGAATGAGAGAGGGAGATGAATGGAAGACAGCATTCAAAACAAACGAGGGTTTGTACGAATGGCTGGTCATGCTGTTTGGCTTGAAAAATGCACTGAGCACTTTTATGAGGCTGATGAATGAAGTCCTGCGGGAATTCATTGGCAAGTTTGTGGTCGTATACCTGGATGATATACTGATTTTCAGTAAAACCAGGGAAGAACACTTGAGGCATTTGGCCATTGTGATGCGAAGAATGCAGCATGAGAAGCTACTGATTAATTTGAAGAAGTGTTCCTTTATGCAGACAGAACTCATTTATTTGGGTTTTGTAATCTCGACGAATGAACTGAAGATGGATCCTGAGAAGGTGAATGTAATCAGGAATTGGCCATTGCCAAGAAATGTTTTTGAGGAAAGAAGATTCCATGGATTGGAAAGGTTCTACAGAAAATTCATTCGGAATTTTAGTGGAATCAGTGCCATGATGATGGACACTATGAAGAAGTGGCATAAAATTTTTCATTGGACAGTGGAGGCTGAGAGAAGCTTCAATCTGTTGAAGCGAAAGATCACCGAGAAGCCAATTTTGGTGCTGCCAAATTTTCAGAAAACCTTCCAGGTGAAGTGTGATGCCAGTGGGTATGTTGTTGGAGGGGTTTTAAGTCAGGATGATAGACCTGTAGAATATTACAGCGAGAAGATAGATGATGTGAAGATGAAGTACTCCACATACGATAAGGAGTTCTATGCCATCATACAGGCATTGAAAAAGTGGAGGCATTATCTCATACCCAAGGAATTCGTTTTGTACAGTGATAATCACGCATTGAAGTTTGTAAGTCAACAACAGAAGCTGAATCAAAAGCATGTGAAATGGGTGGAATATATGTAGAACTTCACGTTCGTGATAAAGCACATTTCGAGGACTGCCAACAAGGTGGCTGATGCCTTGAGCAGGAAATGTTTATTGCTGCAGGAGTTCAGAGTCAAAACCTTGGGTTTTGAAAATCTGAAGGATATGTATGCAGGTGATGCAGACTTCAGCGAGGCATACGAAGAAGCCGAGAACCCAGTTCTCAGGGATAGGAGTCCGTGGATTGACTACCTGATCCAGGATGGATTGCTTTTCAAAGGAAATCAATTGTGCATCCCAGATTGCTCTATGAGAGAGAATTTGGTGAAAGAAAAACATAGCGGAGGCTTAGCAGGCCATTTCGGGCATGACAAGACATTCGACAAGCTAAGAGAATCATATTTTTGGTCGGGCATGCATGCAGATGTGAAGAGGTTTGTTGACAGGTGCAGAATATGTCAACATGCGAAGGGCCGAAAACAGAACACAGGGTTCTATCAGCCGTTGCCCGTACCCGAGAAGCCATGGGAAGCCATTAGCATGAACTTTGTCTTGGGTTTACCGAGAACACAGCGAGGGTTTGATTCCATTTTCATGGTGGTAGACAGGTTCTCGAAAATGGCACATTTCATTTCGTGTCATAAGACAAGCGATGAAACCCACATCGCGAACTTATTTTTCAAAGAGATTGTGCGATTGCATGGATTTCCCAGGAGCATAGTCTCGGATAGGGATACGAAGTTCATAGGTCACTTCTGGAGGATGCTATGGAAGAAGCTGGGCATTGACTTGGCATTAATCTCTGCTTACCATTCGCAGACAGATGGGAAGACCGAAGTAGTCAACAGAATCTTAGGAGATCTATTGAGAAGCCTGGTGATGGAGCATCACAACAGTTGGGACCAGATCCTACCACAGGCAGAATTTGCGTACAACGATTCGGTGAATCGAAGTACAAGTAAAAGACCATTTCATATTTTGTATGGGACACAGCCGAGAGGAGTTTCTGAGCTCAGGGAATCAGAACAGGCTGAGACTAGCAGCGTGAGGGCTGAAGAATTCGCTGAAGCAATGCAGGATCTTCACGCACAGGTGAGACAGCGACTGCAGAAATCCAACCAAGAATATAAGCGCAGAGACGACCAGAGGAAGAGGCAACTTTAGTTCGAAGTTGGAGATATGGTTCTGGCACACTTAAAGAAGGAAAGGTTCCCAAGAGGAACGTATAACAAGATCAAGATGAAAAAGAATGGGCCATGCAGAATTCTGAGAAGATTTGGCAGGAATGCATATGAGCTTGAGTTGCCAGAGGGCATCGGGATATCTCTGATTTTCAACATTTCAGATTTATACCCCTACAGAACTGAAGAAATAGGCACTGGAACTGAGGAACCAGTAATCCAGTGGCAGAAACAGTTTCCAGTTGCACAGAAACCTCAGATGGAGTGCATACTGGATAAGAGAGTAGGCAGGAAGACTAGGAGAAAACAATATTTTGAATACCTGGTAAAGTGGAAGAACCACCCAGTGGAGGATGCCAGCTGGGAGACAGAAGAAGTTATACAAAAGCATGGGCAGACTGTGCAGGAGCTCATGAGCAGGATCCCATGAAATCTCTTGAGCTGAGGAGTATGATGCAGGAGCATCTACAACCTCATCAAGCGAGCCAGCGCATGGAAAGAATATAAAGCTGGACAGTGCCAACATATACCTTTTTTGAAATACTTTGAAAATATTTTGCGCCGCCATATAAATGAAGGCATTCAAAGCCGGGCGCACTTGTATTGTAATATAGATAAGGAGGCATTAAATAGTTTAATGCTGGTAGATAGGAATTAACTGTAGATTAGACAGTTTTAGCTTTCGAGAGGGAAAACGGAGTATAGACACCCTCCCTTGTATCATTGTAACATTACATTCAGGTTATCATTCTCATTCATACAGGAGCAAGAGAGAGCAGAGAGCTTGTGAAGAACCTCCATGTACAGATATTGAATTAATCGGAAGAGCTTTGATTCAATTCCATGGATGTGTTTGATCTATGTGTGTTGTTGATATTATGCTTTTGCATGGTTGCTTCTTTCTATTCTTATCTTCTATATGCTGCGTATGTGATTGCATATCAGGTTCGAAACCCGAGAGAATGAGGGAATGAGTTCCTATTGTTTCTCTGCTTGAGCCAGGAGATTCCTGCATAGAGTGCAGTCGAATTCCTCCGCATAGAGTGCATTGAGGAGGCTAAGTAGTTGAACTTTTGTTCTCTTTTACCCAGAGTGAAATTGGTTATTTGAGCCGTGCAGATGGAGTGCAGGATGGATTGAATATCTCAGAGTCAAAGTCTGAGAGAAGGAGGACTGGACTGTTGTTGGCAGGATTGCACAGAGTCTAGACGACTTCAACCCTTTGAGAGCTGTTGGAAGTCGAGCACAGGAAGTGCGTGAAAGTTCCCTGAAGGAGCCAGAGGAACAAAGCTCAGGAGGGATAGTCCCTTTGCTTCGCTCGCACAGGACGAAGGTGGTGAAGCAGAGAACTCTTCAAGAGGAAGAGGATCGATGACTTGAAGTTGTCGGGTAGATCTTCGAAACCCCACAGACCGTCAGATCGCGGAGGAGCTGCGAGGGAGTTAACTAGTAGGCGCACGGAGGAGTCCGTTGGCTATTTGCATATCAGCATATCGGGGTTGGCGAGTGCAAGAGTTGCATGCATGTCGAAATCGTGAGTCGCGATTTCCCAATCTAATCGGAACCGTCGATTTGAGTGCGGGCAAGTGGCACAAATCCGGCGTATCGGGGTTTCGGCATTCGGGGTTTCCAGCAGCAAGGGAACTTTGCATTGTGGATTCGCGATCCGCGAAACCCCGAGGTTGACGTGGCAGCGTGGGACCCCGGAGGCATAGTGGGGTACAGGTGGAGTTGTAGAGAGGACTCGGCACCTCTGCATTCCGGGTTCGGAGAGTTAAGTGGTTGGCATCACCAGTGGTGATATCCCGAAGCAATGACCGTTGACCATCAGCATTCGGGGTTTGGCATTTGATTGCACAAGAACATTGTTATGAGTCTCGCGATATCGCGAGGTCCAATCTCCTGATTCGTGAAAGGGAGGATCACCGAGAAGTATCCTATGAGTGACGAAAACTCCCGAGAGGAGTTGGAAGAGTGTGGACTCTTTGGGGCGTGTGTAAGGAGGTCCTGGTGAGTGCGACTGCTCGCTAAGGGGCAGGTTGCATCAGTGCCTTTCCACGGTCACCTTGGAGAGATGTAGTGGGTGATTTTCTACCACGGTCACCCTGGACAGATGTTGACACACTAAATCAATCAATAAAAGTTATGAAATTCACCTGTAACATTAAGAAAATGAAATATTGCAGTAATAACAGAAAATAAAATAATGAAATTTCTGAAATTTAGTTGTTGTAGTCATAAGTTTTTACTGTATTTAACATTTACCTGTTGAGGCACTGCGGGTGCCTTGCCATGGTCACCCTGGAGAGATGTATCGGGTGATTTTCTACCACGGTCACCCTGGAACGATGTTGACAGAATAAATCAATCAATAAAAGTTATGAAATTCACCTATAACATTAAGAAAATGAAATATTGCAGTAATAACAGAAAAAAAAAAATGAAATTTCTGAAATTCAGTTGTTGTAGTCATAAGTTTTTACTGTATTTATTATTTACCTGCTGAGGCACTACCGGTGCCTTGCCACGGTCACCCTGGAGAGATGTATTGGGTGATTTTCTACCACGGTCACCCTGGACATATGTTGACACAATAAATCAATCAATAAAAGTTAGGAAATTCACCTATAACATTAAGAAAATGAAATATTGCAGTAATAACAGAAAAAAAAATAATGAAATTTATGAAATTTAGTTGTTGTAGTCATAATTTTTTACTGTATTTAGCTTTTACCTGCTGAGGTGAAGTGGGTGTCTTTCCACAATCACCCTCTCCATCTATTTGATTTAAGTTGTACTCGATCAACAACTCTTCACCTGGAACTATTGTTTTTGTTGCACATACAAGTATATGATTTCCTTCGCATGCCTCAAATATGCAATTTAGTTTCTTAGTTGTTGCCATTGGTTGCGTACTATTTATAAATCCCACAATGTTTCTAGTAGCTTTTTGCCTTCCATCAATATACATAGTTGCCCCTTTATTTTCATTGTTATCTAGTAGTTGTATATAATTTGCGGCAACTATGTATCTCCGCATACTTTGCGTATATCGAACCAACATCAACCAGTGATTGTATTTGTATAATGGTCCGACATACTCCATGAATTTAGTTACACTGCCATAGGCGACCTTTATGCCATCCATGGAAAATAGCCCCAATCCATGTAGGGACAAAGGAGCAATGTGATACATCCTCCCACCGATGAAGAAATATGTGTCCACTTCAGGTAGCTCCTTAGGTGCCCATCGTTGCACTAGATGTTTATACCTCAAGGGAAACTCAATGTCACCTATGCTCTAATCATCATAATTACACGACCCTCCATTGGCAATAAAAAACTACCTGTGGGTACAAAATCTTTTCCTTACCTTTTCCAACCTAGTTGATCTAGAACCGGTAGATCTAGTACAACACGTCTCACTTTCAACCTCTCTTATTGTATCTTGATCATCACTCTAGGAAGATAGATCCGACAGATACCTATTTGGTGGTACCTACACTTTTTAAAACAAGAAGATAAGTTATCATGCCAATATACGTTTTTGGTACCAACACAGTTGCATATAGTTGCATTTAGTTGCATAAAGTTGAAATTTCCATACCTATCCATCATATAGTTGCATAAAGTTGAAATTGTCACACCTAGTTGCATATAGTTGCAATATAGTTGCATAAGTTTCAATATAGTTGCATAAGTTGCATATAGTTGCATATAGTCGCATAAGTTGCAATAAAGTTTCGTAAAGTTGCATAAGTTGCAATATAGTCCATGTATGGAACTTAGGTCTTGTCCATGGTTAGGGAAAGAACATAAGGTTTTTAGGTCCTATTTAGATCTTCTTAGGTGCATATAGTTGCATAAGTTGCATAAGTTGCAATATAGTACCAACATAGTTGCATTTAGTTGCATAAAGTTGAAATTGCCACACCTATCCATCATATAGTTGCATATAGTTGCAAGGTAGCATAAGTTGCATATAGTTGCATAAGTTGCATTGTTGCATAAGTTGTGTAAAGTTGCATAAAGTTGTGTAAAGTTGCATAAGTTCCATAAATTTGTTGAAGTTGCATAGTTGCATAGCTGCATATATGTAACATCCCGCTCTGGCGCACTGAGAAAACTTATTCTTTGAGGACACTTGCTCGCAAGTGATATGGACTTTTATGATATTAAAACTCTTGTCCTTGATTATGATGCATTATGATAGATGACATGATGTTTTACTACTTTGACATAGACAGGTGCTATTAACTCAGTTTTATTGAGTGTGCAGAGTTTTGGACCTTGAGGATGCAGAGGCATCGATGGAACCCCTTGGACTCCAGATTGAGTCAAGGAGTGTGCTATTTGGGTTGATTTATTTACTGTGATATTTCATTGATTTGATGATATGATGTGGACATGTTCTGACATGATTGTTGATGATGCAGTCTGACGATAGCTTGCCGACCAGACTCACATATGGAGTAAAAGAGCCACACATGATTACCAGAGAGGTTGAGGGAGAGGTGTGAACAGTAGCCCTGCCACATCCTACTAGCACTCTCGTCGTGGCTCAAACTGTAGGTTAACGATTACCTAGTTCGAGAGGATCCATGATGCCGTGAGGGAAGACTGCGATAGTCGCTCACGATGATTCTAAGGGGTGCGCAATAAGGTGGGGGACTTATTCCTTAGAAACCCTTAGTCCCCCACAAGTTCACCTGGCGGAGTGTTGAATCCAGGGGTTATTGATGTCTACCAATCAGTCAAGTTGGCGAGTGGCACCCTTGGAGCATGTGGTGCATCCTGAAGGGCACGTCGTGCAAAATAAACGAATGAGGTGAGTGGCACCCTTGGAGCATGTGGTGCATTCTGAAGGGCACGTCGCATTGATGTTGATGAAGGAACAAACCTATATGACCCTAAGACTTTTAACACATTAAGAAATTTTTAAACAACTTCCCTAAATAATTGTCGCCCAGTTCGAATTCTAAATCTAAGAAAAAAACTTCCCTAGGGTAAAATTTTGTTTAACCTTAAGAAAAAGACTCTATAAAAATAAAAATAAAAATTTTAAACAAACAAAAAAAAAACCACTTAAGTAATAGTTTTAGTCTTCATAAATTTTTGGGGTAAAATGAAGAGAGTGATAATTTACTTAAAATCTGTGGTTTTAAATTGTAATGAAGAAATAAATTATTTAACTTGTGGAAGTGTAAAAAGATTTTAAATTAATAATAAAAGGGAAAGAGTAAATNTAAAAAAAAACCACTTAAGTAATAGTTTTAGTCTTCATAAATTTTTGGGGTAAAATGAAGAGAGTGATAATTTACTTAAAATCTGTGGTTTTAAATTGTAATGAAGAAATAAATTATTTAACTTGTGGAAGTGTAAAAAGATTTTAAATTAATAATAAAAGGGAAAGAGTAAATAGAACAACTGCCATTTTGGCTCCAATAAAAAGGGGAAAGAAGGGAAAAATTAAAATTAGGAAACTAAGGAATGGAGGAAACATAATAAAGGAAAGAAGGGGACATATGGTAAAAAGCAAGGTCAACATAGTAGGGAATCGACAATAAAGAACCTTCTAATTTGAGCTAATTTAGCAACATCATTTTTAGGGAAAGTATTTAAAACATGTAAGGGGATCTAGGAACACCTAGGATTAAATTTAGGAACAACTCTAGGTGGTTGAGGGAAATGACACAATTAAGAAATTTAAAGAAAATAATTATTGGAGGAAAGAGGGGGATGGACGACACTTGTGCGAGGGAGAATATTTAGAATATTTTTATTAACACTTAATTTAAATTTGATTTAGGGAAAGTTGGAGGGTATAAAAACTCTATAAAAGAAAGGGAATATGAGGAAGAAGGGGATCAACTGCTAGCATAATGTTACGCTGCCAGAATTGTGACTTGACTGATTACTTGTGGGGAGTTGGGTTTTCCCATCTCGGATAGGAGTGGTAGCTCGACCTTGCAAGGCGAGCTGGGATCTAGACCTACCATCTGGATAGTCTGTGGCCCCTTTGCGGCTCGGGGGGTTAAGGGGGAAGCAGAGTACCCCTAGTAGTAAGTTGAATGGTTGAATGGTTGAATGGTTGGATTTTTTTTTCATGTCCATGAATTGTTGTTTTTTTTTCAGGTCCTTCAATCCACCGTATTTGGAAAATCATTTTTGAAGTAATATATTGTTATGGTTAGTCAATTTTACTTTTTGAAACTAGAAGTAATAAATTTTATGGTTGAGCAATTTTAATTTTGTTGAAATCGGAAGTAATAAATTCTTGTTAACAACTAGAAAATGATTTACGAGTTGTGAATTGATTTGAATCGAATTTTGTTTTCTTGTGATTGGAATTTGGAATATGGTTAGTCAATTTTGATTCTGTTTAAACCAGAAGTAATAAATTCTTGTGAACAACTAAAACATGATTTGTGAGTTGTGAATTGGTTTGAATCCAATTTTCTGTTCTAGTAATTGGAATTTGGTGTTGAATGATTTTATCTTATTATGTTGTAAAATAAAATTTTATTAATAATTATACTATGTATGAGAACATAAATTTTCAATGAAAAAATGAAATTTGCAACTTATTGGTTATTCTATTGAATAAATTATGACAGTTATGGATACCATCAGGGTTATTCTGATTTGTAAAGAGATGGTTACTCTAATGTATTATTATGGTAATATGTAAATATTAGGCCACCGTAATAGATGGCTCTTGCATTATAAGATAGAATGTAATGTTAGTGATATAAAAAGGGTATTGTTGTTGTTATCCTAATGCAATGTTATCAAACCCCATAAGGTAAGTAAGGACATTCTTATTTTAGTGAAAATGCTCCTGAAATTTTATTTGTTGTTATGAATAACATAAATGGGTATAGTAAGGAGTAATGCATTATGACTTAAATGAATGGTGTTATCATTTTATGGCAATGATATTGTAGTTTTATTGTTGGGATAACACATAGGATGTAAGGTGATTGTTATTTTTTCAAAGTTAATGGGATATAAACCTAATATGTTTATTATTTCATGGTAGAATTATTGTAATTTGATTTGTTATTGATCAACATATCTGGTGTAATGTCCTTGAATTAAGTACAATAAATTATTCTGAGTTAGCAGATAAGGGTTGTTGTTCATTTTAATTAATGTTGTACTTGGTTGGTAAACCTTCTGTGTGCTTGGTCTACTTGTTGGGCGGGATGTAGACACCTCCATGTTCCTCAAAACAGTCACCAACCTTGAGACCTTAAATGGTTAAAATCAATGGAAACCTGGGCTTGATCATTGATTATGTGTCTTGCAGGTCCTAACCATTGCAGGGTAGGACGGGTGGGAGGTCAGTCTTTTTATGGTCGATTGATTGTCGTTTAATGCTTGCAGTTACTTGTTGTGTGCCTTATGTCATCTTGTTGTGTTCATCGTTGTTGCATATTGTTAGTCATCGGGTGGTGACATAGAGTCGAATGTGTTGTTTTCCTTGTACACGCGCACACACACTTTAATAAAATAAAATAAAAAATTTCCACTTGTTATAAGAGGTTTGTCGACGAATTGGAGTGTCTGTTAGATATGATATCAGAGAAGTTACAACCTGTGACTTGGGATCGCTATGGATTTCATTGTTATGATTGATTATACTGTTGCTAATTGAGTTTAATTGTGTGCGTGCAGGTAATCATGGTTAGAGGACGTCACAGAGGCAGACGATGGGGTGCTAGGGGAGGAGGCATGACGCCTCTAGTAGCATCCACGCCTGAGGGGTATAACCCCCAGGGAGGCGAGCAAGTTCTCGGATAGGAGCAGATAGCAGTTGGAGACATGGTTGGGATGATGAGGTCTTTTCAGCGCATGTCCGAGGCACTGATCATCCGATTGGACAGAGACGAGGCCAGGGCGCCGGCACCCACTGAGGTTCCGCCACGCGCACCGACCGTTACAGGTAGCATTCACCGAGAACTCAAGAAGTTCAAATTTCCCAAGTTCTTTGGTGCCCCAGATGGTGGAGCCACGGAGGCATGGTTGGAGAACATGGCGATGTGCTTTTCACTTCGCGATTATACCTCCAACATGAAGGTCTGCATGGTGGTCCTTCAAGTAAAGGGGAGCGCTCTTCTATGGTGGAAGATGCTCCTACCGCAGCTAAACATGGCTGTCGAAGATGTGTCATGGAAACTGTTCGAGGAATGGTTCCGTGAGAGGTACCTTTCAGAGGAATTCATTGAGCGTTAGCTCAATGAGTTCAATGCCTTATGACAGGGAGGTTGTACAGTGCCTGAGTACGAGGCACGTTTTATGGAGCTACTCTGATATGATCCACACCTTAACACAGAAAAACTTAAGGTTAACAGGTTTGTGTTTGGCCTTAACGAAAGCCTACGTGCAAAGGTTAGGATTCTGATGCCTCAAAATTTTCACGATGTCGTCCAAAAGGCCCTCATAGAAGAGGAGGAGCTTATTAGTGAGGGTCAGACTAGAACTCCAACGAGACCAACAGGGCAGGTTTCATCTAGGACACTGCACCACCAGACACCAACAAGACATACACCAGAATATCATGGCTTCTAGAGGGGATCCACTTTCACTACACCCCAGCGACTGCCACCTCAGCAGCGAACACCTTATCGGGGACCACAGCATTAGCAGCAGCTTCGCCCATAGCAACAATAGTTTAGGCCTGTTCAGCAGAACAGACCAGGTTTTTAGGCTGGTGGGCTGTCATCTTCTACTTCGGGTACCAAGACTACTGGGATGAAGAAGAGGTGTTGGACGTGTGGGGAGCCACACTACCAGCGCAACTGTCCTGTGGAGAGGACCAGAGTGTCCGGATGAGTTGGACCCACTATCGTGGGAGATATGGGCAAGGCCCATCAGATTCATGCAGCGGTGAATAACTGCCAGGAAGAGCATCAGTCGACTGTGCTCGAGACGACAGGTACTATCATTGACCAGACCCTTAATATATTGATAGACCGAGGTGTTACTGAGATTTTCATTTCTAGTGCAGCGCTAAAAAGGATTAAGGTAAAGGTAGTCGAAAGGGATGAGTTTATCTTCGTAGAGATGGCATCAGGAGCCAAATAGAAGGTTGGAGGAAAAGTTACGGGCTATGCCCTTAACTTGGGAGAGTTTGTCACGAGGGTCAATTTGTACGTCACAATCTTAGGATCTTATGATGTCGTGATCGGTATGGATTGGTTGGAATCGCATGAGGTGATACTCAACTGTAAGACGAAATGGTTGAGTTTGGTTGACGATGAAGGAAAAAGACGTGTGATTGTAGGATGGAACCAGGGAGTTTTCGTGAGGTTATTCTCTTCCTTACAGTTATGGAAGAGTATGTGCAGGGGGTGCAAGCTTTATGCGATCCTTACACTAAATGAAAAGGGAGTAGTGGAAGGTCTAGAACACCTCCCGGTGGTGAAGGCGTTTACGGACGTATTTCCAGAGGAGTTACCTGGGATGCCGCCGGAAAGGGAATTGGAGTTTACCACAGACCTAAAACCGGGGACCGAACCGATAGCAAGAACGCCTTATCGGATGTCGACCCCAGAGTTGCAAGAGTTGAAAATGCAACTGAAGGAGTTGCTAGACCTAGGACTGATACGTCCTAGTGTGTCATCGTGGGGTGCACCTATTATTTTCATTCAGAAGAAGGACGAATCGTGGAGGCTGTGCATTGACTACCATCAATTGAACAAGGTTACGATCAAGAATCAATATCCCTTGCTGAGAATTGATGATATATTCGATCAAATGAAGGGTGTGACAGTGTTCTCCAAGATCGATTTGCGATTAGGGTATCACCAGTTGCGGATCAAGGAGGATGTTGTCCCTAAGACCGCCTTTAAGATGATATTTGGACATTACGAGTTTACTGTTTTTCCATTTGGACTGACAAATGCCCCAGGAGTATTTATGAGATTGATGAATGGGGTGATCCGCGAGTACTTGGACAAGTTCATCCAAGTATTCATTGACAATATTTTGATCTACTCTTGGACGACGGAGGAGCATGATGAGCACTTGCACTTGGTACTTCAGTGTCTGCGAGATCACAAAGAGTATGGGAAGTTGTCCAAATTCTCTTTTTATCAATCGAGGATTCACTACTTAGGGAATGTCATCTCTGGCGAAGGTATCTCCGTGGATCCAGCCAAGGTCGAGGCTATTATGGAATTGCCTTCACCGACAAATGTCACAGAAGTGCGTAGCTTTATGGGTTTAGCAGGATACTATCGACGGTTTGTTGAGGGATTTTCAAAGATAGCAAATCCGATCATGGAATTACAGAAGAAAAACAGAAGTTTGTTTGGATCGAGAAATGTGCGAAAGCATTTTGGAGGCTTAAAGAGTTGTTGACAACAACACCGATACTAAAGGTCCTTGACATGGATGCGGACTTCTTGGTATGCACAAATGCATCCAAGGAAGGTTTAGGTGGAGTCTTGATGCAAGACGAATGAGTAATCGCTTACATTTCGAGGAAACTGAGAAGGCATGAGGAGAACTACGCGATGCACAATTTGGAGTTATTAGCCATCGTATATGCCTTCAAGGTTTGGAGACACTACCTTGTTGGAAAAAAATTTGAATTAAAGACTGATCATTGTGGACTACAACACATTTTCATGCAAAGCAACCCGAACGCATGACAACGACATTGGTCGGAATTGCTTAGCAAGTACGACTTCGAGATTACTTACATAAAGGGAACAATGAACTGAGTGGTGGATGGTTTGAGTCGGAGGTCGTGCATCTTTTCGGTGTTGCCTCTTCAAATGAATCTACGTGAGAATATTCTCACTTTATAGCGTGAGGATGACTGGTACAAAGAGGTCGATGGTTTCATCGGACAAAACACCATGATGGTACCACAATATGAGGGATTTTCATTTGATAGCGATGGGTTATTGAGGTTTAGAAGTCATATTTATGTACCACCAAACGACGAGTTGAGGATGTTGATCCTGAGTGAGGCTCATAGAGCAGTTTACATGGCTCACCCGGGAGTCATGAAGATGAGGGTAGACCTTAAACCCTTATTCTTATGGAAGGGAATGAAGGCTGACATAGTCAACTATGTGGCCAGGTGTGTGGAGTGTCAGTAGGTAAAGGCTGAACATAGACACCCAACAGGATTACTACAACCACATGCCATTCTGGAATCGAAATGGGAGGTCATTTCGATGGATTTTATCATTGGATTGCCACTGACGGCAAGGATACATGACTCGATTTTTGTAGTAGTAGACACTCTGACGAAGAGTGCTCACTTTATTCCTATACGTACGATGTATCAGGCACTTGACATAGTGAGAGTTTTCATTAGTGATATTGTGAGGCTGCATGGCGTGCCTAAGAGGATTATATCAGATCAAGGATTGGTGTTTACTGGACAATTTTGGATGAGATTGCAAGAGGCCTTGGGAACTCAACTTAACTTTAGTACTACGTATCACCCAAAGACTGAAGGGCAGACAAAACGAACTAACCAAACCTTGGAATACATGTTGCGCATGTATGTGATGGACCAACAAAAGCGTTGGAAAGAATTCTTGCCTCTAGTAGAGTTCGCTTACAACAACAGTTACCAGAGCACCATTAAGATGGTGCCTTTCGAGTTTCTTTACCGGTGACCATGTCGGATGCCCTTGAGTTGGGATCAGCTTGAGGATAGGGTCCTGGTGGGACCAGAAGTGATTCAAGAAATGGAAGACCAATTGCAAGCCATAAGACAAAGGATTAAAGAAGCGCAGTATTGACAGAAGAGTTATGCCGATGCACACCGAGTCGATTGTAGCTACGAGGTCGGTGATCGAGTCTTCTTGCGGGTTAAACCACATAAGAGTTTGATCAAGTTTGGAAAGGGAGATAAACTCTCTCCTAGGTTCATGGGACCTTTCAAGATTATGGAAAGAAAGGGGTCCGTGGCCAATTGACTAACCCTGCCTGATTCTTTGAGGCGTATGCACGATGTTTTTCATGTATCTATTTTGAGACATTATATTAGTGATCCTACACATGTGATT
>JASDQU010752983.1:24622-36509 GCA_032191745.1 Picea mariana | reverse complement strand
TTGCACCTGTTACCAGAACGGTTGTCGTAACGAATTAGGTCCTCACATTTATCAAGATATGAAATGGTGGGATTTGGGTCAAACAAAGCTTCATTTATGAGACTTGTTCATTAAAGGTCGATGACTAATTTTCTTCATGATGTGCCTCATTTGTTATGTATTCACTATGTAATGCATCATGAGGCACTAGTCATAACATATTCTTCAAATTATTTTCCCAAGTTTAATTATATTGATATCTTGGCCAATAAAGTATATTGTTGGTTGGAAAAATATGTAAATATCCACAGATAATTGAAAATGTTGATGGACTTATTTCAAATTAATAAGTGGTAGGTACTTAAATTTTATCAAATCCAATGGATTTCTAGGGGACAAGTGATCGATAGGCTTATCAAAATTATGCCAACATTATTTAGAAACACGATGATATAAATATTTATGAAATGGAAACAATATTTCAAGTTCAAATTTGTATTCATTTTGTTGTGTATGTTCTAATTGAATTAACTATGTTAAGTCAATTATTTCAAGAACAACATAATGATATCATGCCTATTGGTATGCAATTAGATGTGTTGATTTAAATTTTTCGTAGAGGATTCTTGCAACATATGTTTGGAGCAAGTTCTCAATATGTTTTATATTTACCAAAGAAATGAGAACATGTAAAATTTTAGTCTATTGATAATATCGATGCTTCATGTGTGCATATGTTAAGATTTGAAACTATATGTAACTCACTTGGCTCAAGTACTATGGATGATTGTATTCACTTGGGTAAAGAATTTTTCCAAAAGTTGATTGATTGTCTCAACGACAGGTTTACAAATTTTCTTGTATTCAATGCGAAAAAATTGTTTGCTTCTCATTGTTACATACAGGAAGGGGGTGAAATATACTTTGAGATAAAATGATGGTTGGGATGTCTATGTGAAAAAATCAATATTGAATACTTACGCGTAATTGATATAGAAAAATGTGAAGGAAAAATGGAAAGTTTCACTATTAGTATGCATTGAGCATATCTAATGAAAAGCATGGTTGGAGCATGAGAACAATGTGGAGGAGAACCTGAGTGGGGTGATTCTTATCGAAATTTAGTGAAATTGTTGGAAAATGTTCTTACTCTTCCAATTAGCATTGCTAGTTGTGAAAGACGATTCTCTAACTTGAATCATCTAAAACATTATGATAGATCTAGACTTTTTCTAGAAATTTTAGGCACTTTGGTGTTTTTATCTCTATTAAACTACTACATTGGGTAGAAATTACGATGAAATATTACCACGGTTTAAAATTTTGTTGTAATTTTTTTTCTTTTTTTGGACTAAATTTACTTTTTTTTGTCGGGGTCCAACTGTTAGTCTCTCTAGCGACCAACATTCCACGTTGGTCTTTATAGCGACTAACTTTCATCGCTAGAGAGACCAACCACAAGTTAGTCACTATAGTGACTAAATTTAGTCATTATAACGACCAACTATGGCACGTGTGAGAATCAAATGGTCATTGACTTATTGTTTGGTCAATTTGACCAAATTCGTCGGAAGACCGGCTAAATCAATCCTATATATCTCAGTTATGACAAATTTTCTATAGTTGGGACAATCATTTTCTACAGTTGCAGCAATCATTCGGGTGTTCTAATGCAATGGTGTTTTGGTTTTTTATGAAATATTGATTTCAATTCTCTTTCAAGAAGAGAAACATTGAATTGATCARACTCTACATAGTTGAGATTTTGAAGGTCAGTACTTAAAATTTTTCTGTGTGATTTAGTAATTTCATGGTATTGAACTATTTTAGGGATTATTTTCACTCCTCAAATTAGATTTTATGGTTTTTTTTAAATCCTTAGAAAGATTTTATGGTTTATCTTTCTAAACCTCARAGGTCTCATGCTTTATAGCCTTTACATCACAATTTCAAGATCCTATAAAAATAGATCTGAAAATAAGTAAAACTAAATATAATAAAAAAAGGATATGACAAGTAAGATCAGTGTAGGTCAAATTTACCCTCTTAGCATTACTTGGCAATATGTAGGTGAAGATGATGGAGTTCGAGATCTCTGTTTGACAGTTGGGCGATTTATGTCAAAATTAGAAATTCCATTTGGCTTCCTTCTTTCGCCATATGTCTTCAAAACTTAGTGAAGAGAATGATTTAACTTCTGATAATTATTATCTTTAATTTGATACCATTCCCACATGTTCTGGAATTTGAAAAAAGTTATCTGGGAAGAAAGAATTAAATTCTGGACTCTTCAGCATATTCGACGGCTCAGTGGTCTTGCGTTTTTCCCTTTAGCCGCTGAAAATCAGAGCTTTCGACGACTCACTACACTGTCAAATTTTCCACTTAGCCGTCAAAAACCCTAAAATAAACTTAGGTTTAATTTAAGAAGAAAATCAATTTATACATTGAAATACCATCTTTAAGAGCTTGTCTCTAAGCTTTTAAATCCAAATAAATTGAAAATGATTCTTCTTCATAATGCTCATCTTATCATGTGATTTGGAAATCATTAGCAAGTTATTTTTTATGACTAACATAGTGTACCGTTTATCATTACCATGCCAAGGAATTGCTTGCCAACTTTGATTGGTTGTCTTCAAATTAATTTTCTTTACATCATCATTTTTTATGAGAATTAAAGTTTCCTTTACACTTCTTATGTCATAATTTACTTTTCTCCCCAAACTCTTTCTTGCACTTCTATGAATTTTGTTCCTCAATTTTGACAACATAATAGTAGGTGGATCACAACAAAGAGATTATTAGAAGATTTATTTATGTTGTTTATGTGTAGGTCAATGTCTTGTTTTAGAACCAAGTGTCATTTAGATTCCCAAATAGCCAATGTTGTACGTTGGATATGAAATGCATTGGTTCCATTCTTTGTTCCTTATTTTTTCTAGCTGATTTTAGGTTTCATGCTTTGTCCCTTAATTTTTCTGAACATGCTGTATAATTTTCATTACAAATATCTAAATATATACCAAATTATTTGAATAGATTTGTATATTGTACTTATAATGTTTCAATGGATTTGTTGTAATAGGTAATTACAATGTCAACTCTAGACGAGGAAAGAGAGCTTGTTATGTTAAAGCGGAAAATGGTGATTCATGGTGATGGGAAATGTTATTGCCCTTGTTGTGAATGCAGGGGTTTTAATGGAAGAAGACTACCTTTAAAAATAGTTGAAACACATTGTAGGGAGAATGGGCACATTGAAGGGGGCAATGAATATCATCCCATGGTAAGTAATCAGTTATTATAGATCTTTAAGGGTATTATACATTAATTGTTTTTTTTTAATTTATCTTTCAAAATAATATTTGTGATATACTCTAACTGTATTTTATTGCTTCTATTGTTTTTATTAAATAAAAATCATCCTAAAAATGTGATGTCACCTAGCAGGAGACTTTTTCATAGAGATAATACTGAAGAACAAGATGAACTTAATCATGTGGATAATGATGATCACGTTATTCCTATGGAAAATGATGATATTAATAATACAATTGATGATGATGGGACAAATAGATTGATCCAAGACATTTTTAATGTTCCAATGGATGATGATGTCAACTTGGAGGAGGACAACTTGCAGGATGATAATGATGACAGTGATGAGGACAATGATGATGCATATATTTTGGATAAACCTATCCTTCAAAATGCCATTGAATCCCTATATGAAGGCACAAAAAAAAGTTTTCTCTCTGCTATAATGTTGTTGGTCAACTTGAAGGTATCAAATTGTTTGTCAAACATATGTATGACATAGATCCTAAGGTAAGCAACATAATTTTACAGTTTTATGCAATTTTCAACTTTTATTTTATTTTATTTTCAGTGTCAATTGATGTCTAAATTAAGGATGCAATATTTATAATGATTATTATAATTTTCATTATTGATTTTTTTTTTTTTTTTGTATATTGTTGTTGTAGGTTGATAGGTGAATATTTCTTACCATCACCAAATAAGTTACCTTGCATATACCGAGAATTATCTTCCATTCTAAAAGAAATTAGAATGGAATATCAGGTTATTGATGCATGCCCCAATGATCACATCATATATTATGGACAATATGCATCTAAATCGAATTGCCCTTAATGTTAAATCAGTATATATCGAACTGGTCAATTAACAAAAAAGGTGCCTCACAAGGTTCTTCGTTATATTCCCATAATTCCATGCCTATAGTGACTATTTAGATGTCAGAACATAGCACAGTTTAAGGATTACCATGCATGGAATATAAGTGAATATGATGTTCTTTAAATGCATGCAGATGGTTCTTTATATAAAAATATCGAAGAAAGATGGTCATCGTAATGTTAGGATTTCATTGGCAGCTGATGGTGTAAATTCATTTGGTGAGCTCCGGTCTATCTACTCGGTGTGGCATGTTTTTGTTATAAACAATAACCTTCCTCCTTGGATGTCAATAAAGAGAGAGCACACAATGTTGGAAATGATTGTTCAAGGTATATTTTTATAACGATATTGTTTTTTTAATGTTTAACATTTCATTTGTCTTGTTCATTGCACAATTTCATATATGTATACAAGGTATATTAATTATGTGTATTTTTTAACCATTTAGGTAAGTACCAAATTAAATATATGAATGTATATATTGAGCCTCTTCTTGATGAGATGTTAAAGTTATGGGACAACATCACTATGTACGACATCTCTAGACCAATAGGTCAAAGAGGATTTCAATTACATGGGATTCTTACATGGACAATTCACGATGCACCGAGACTAACACATTTTTTTGGTATGTAACACACTATTGCACTTCCATAAGTTAGATGTTGATGATATTATAATGTTTGTTTTTTAAATAACTGCTTGTTATATAACTAATGCTTCCATTGATGCATATCTTCTAGGTCTTCAAACAAAGGGTAAATTTGCATGTCCAGTTTGTGGTCCTAGGATGAGATCTCGTCATTCAAGAAGTTTAGGAAAGGAGGTGTTTGATGAATATAGGAACTTTCTCCCTAAGAACCATAGGTATCGAAATACCGATAAACATATTTTCAATGGGAAAGAGGAGAGTGGGATAAAACCACGAAGAATGACACCACACCTATGGAAGTTGGAATATAACAGATCAAATCGTCAATGTAAGTCAATCTTCATTATCGTATGCAATATATTACATTTTTTAATTGTGTTGAATTCTCATGTCTACTGTGTATAATCTAACAATTGTTGTGTTAATTTCATTTATGTAACATATAGTTGGTCTTCAAGGCATTGATCTGCTTCCACGAGGAATGGAAAGTTTCCCTAAACAATTCAGTAGGTTGCCCTACTATGAGAAACTAGAAATAAATCATTTGTTTGACACAATGCATATCGGGAAGAATGTAACATAAATTTTGTGGAGAATATTAGATGGAAGGCATGACAATGAAAAAATTTCTAAAATTTGTAGTGACATTCAAGAAGCCAATCATGCAATGCTAAATATTATTGATTTAAATAGGACTAATGGAGTCGATCGAAATAGCCTCCCATGGTTATTTAAAGAAGATGAAAGCAATGTTGTAAAAGAGCTCATTCGAAAAATTAGATTTCCAACAGGATTTGCTTCAAATATCAAGAATATATTAACAAAGAAAGGTGACTTTGGGGGGTTAAAAACTCATGACTGGCATACCTTCATCAAGGTAATTTATTTTGTATATTTGTTATGTATTGGTAAGAATTGATGTAATATTTTTAAATTTTGTAAATATATTGTTAATATGAAATTGGAAATTTATTAATGTGCCATTGTTTTGTTACAGTATGTGCTACCTCTATCTTTGCCTGACAGCTTTGACAACAATGTAAAATAAGTTATATATGACCTTGGAAAATACATGAGGTAAATAACGACAGATGAATTACATATTATTATTTATATGTAATAAAAATGTTGTAGAAGTTGTTGATGACATGTGTTTTACTTGTAATATTCATGTATACAATGTTGTCTTTGTTGAGACCTATTTTGTTCTCGTAATATTTATAGGTGGTTGTCATCTAAAGAAATCCATAAGAAAGATATAAAATATTGGAAGAGAGAAACTTCTCGTTTAATGTGTGCAATGCAAAAGTATCTACCTCCAACATTTTTCAATGCACAAGAACACTACCTCATACACCAGGTCGAGGAGATTGAATTGTGTGGACCTGTACACACAAGGTCAATGTGGATGGTGGAGAGACACTTGAAGTCACTGAAGGCTTTAGTTATACAAAGAGCACATCCCAAGGGTTCTATGGTGGAGGGGTATATGGTATATCAAAAATTAGTGTATATTAGCGATTATATTCGTGATTTAGGGAGGAAAATTAATATGCATTGCATTTGGGGTGTCAATAATGTCAAAATATATGAAGTGGAGGTCTTGGTCGGGAATGGTAAAATGAGGAAAGTGAAAGGTATTATATTATTTGATTTTTTTCTATATTGTATTTATTCAATTTATATTATACCTCCATCAATTATTATTATTCATTATTCTTACTAATTTATATTTTTTTTTATTGCAGTTGGTCGAGTGTGGGATGCACTACATTTATACATTGCTAACAATCTTGATTGGATGAATCTATGGATAGAACAATGTGAACAACATGATGGTAGGTTATCATGGGAAGGTGTGGCTACATTAATTAAACGAGTTCATCGTAATGAAGATCACAATATTACGCAGAGGGAGATTGATTTAGCATATGGTTTAAAAGATAAATAGGTAATCATATAAAAATTTACTCGCACTTTTTGTTATTATACAAAATGTTAATGTATTATTTTTTAATATTTATTAAGTTTAAATATGTTTCTTAATTATTAATTTATTTTGTACTAGTTGGGAATATTGCAGTTGAAGTAGCACAAAGCTATATGGTATAATGGTTGAAAATTTCACGTCAAAAGGGTGGATGACACGAAGAAAACCGTAGATTCATGGATAACTGAAGTGTTTCAATTCACTAATGTTTCTTATAGAAGTGACAAACATCCAAGACTAACAGAAAATAGATATTATGGATATTTGGATGATATAATCGAGTGTGACTTCAAATCCTTCAAGATAATTCTGTTTGAGGTCAATTGGTATTGTTTACGGATAAATGAACGTGATCCTGAAAGAATTTTTATTCAGCATGACAATGGTTTTACCATGGTTAATACAAGGACAATTGAGCTAGGTCTAGAAAGTTATGTTCTTCCTAGCCAATGTGAGCAGGTATTCTATTGCGAGGTTCCCGGTAAACCAAGTTGGTTGTTTGTTGTTAGATATGGTCCAAGAGGAAGGCCTGCAAAGTATAATGTACCAGAAGAAGATGGTATTCAACAACTAGAAGGTGATACAGGGGAACATGAGGAGGTAGACCATGTATCGTCAGATGATGAAGTTGAAGAAGTTGATTGACCATATGATGTAGATGACAATGTTCTCAATGACGTTATATCTGATGATGATATTATCAAAAATTATGACAGTATTGATGATGATGTTGATATGTCCAATCCATTCGACGATGATTCTGAGATACCAGATGATGATACAAAATATGATGAGTTGGATGAAGAAGAAGATCAATGATATTCCTACATGTGGTAAGTGATTTGTACTATAGATCTCTTATGTTTTTTTCCTTTCATGTAATCTTAGTGTTGTTTTTAATTATAGTTGTTGAATCTACATAGATTGGGTATTGGGGAAATGGAAATGTTCATGATGAAGATGATATTGATGATGTTGAGTTTGATGAAGAAGAAGATGAATGATATATAGAGGTATGTGTTTTATATGATGATCTTTATATGTTTTTATTTTGTATAATATAGTATTTTACATGTCCTTTATTATTTCAAATTGGGTATGGGGAAATTGAAAGTGANGGGGGGGGGGGCATAACTAGAGCTTCCACCTTCACGTGTTTGCCCCTGTTTAGCAGAGAATGAAGTATTCTTGAAACCAAGAGAAGCTCATGTAACATAATACACAAAATACCAAATATGGCAAGCAAGTCCCAGCCCAACCAACATTAGGAGGCTAATAAATTCTCTTCCTATCATTTCCAACTACAAGTATATCTTTGAAACATAAGAAAAAAGTGCAATCAAGTGAACATAATCCTTAGAACCGTAAACACTAATTTAGTGGAGTCATCGAAAGTTGCCCCTAGTCTTAGTCATCACCCTTCATGACAGTTGTCATGAAATGATCATTATATCATAAGGTTGGAGGCATGTGGTCATTGGGATCATGAGGCTTTATAACCCTATAGTAACAAGAGACATTAATTAAACTTTGACTAGATTGAAAGGTGCGTGCAATTGGAAAAACTAACAACCCAAAACTAAAAGGGATCAATACATGGACTATCAATGAGAGGTGATATCACCGTGGTGTGTAGGAATAGGCATATGACCTTCAAAATTATCATTCTCCAAATATCTTATACAAATTTTACAAGGAAATTGTACTAGGACTAGACACGTGCAATAGTGACCTGTGAGAATGGGGCTAATGTTGAAATTTTTTCAAACTGTTTCTGAATGCATTGAAATTTGACATGGATAGACTATTTGCATGGATTAATGATATGGGAGGGTTTATGGACTCAAATTTCACTCACACATCCACTTTCTTCCATCATCAATTCATCAAGTAAACCATAAACCCTAATTTAGTGGAGTAATCGATTTGTTCCCATTGAATGGATGCGTTGTTTTTGACATGAAATAGGACAACACATGTACCTTATTAATTTTCTTCCTTCACTTGATGTGGGCCTGGTCATGGGAAAACAAGCTTGCAGGCGATCTAAGTTACCTTTTCTATGTGTCGAAATTCCTCGCTTTGTTAACCATATGGTCATTAGGTGAGAAGTCTTTGCTTATAACAGTCATTTAGTGCCTACCTGGCATGGTTTGGTCTATTTAACACCTCGTTTTCCCATTTGGTGCCCATGCTGACCCTTTATTTTATTCCCAAGAGACCCATTAGCTCCAAGTTGCTCATGGCACCTGCACCAAGATCCAAGTCTTTTCACATGCACATGTAACATAATACACATAATACCAAGTATGGCAAGCAAGTCCAATACCAACCAACATTAGGAAGCTAATAACTTCTCTTCCTATCATTTCCAACTACAGGTATCTCTTGGAAACATAATAAAAAAGTGCAATCAAGTGAACATAATCCTTAGAACCATAAACTCTAATTTAGTGGAGTCATCAAAAGTTTCCCCTAGTCTTAGTCGTCACCCTTCATGACAGTTGTCACACAGTGATCATTATATCAGAAGGTTGGAGGCATGTGGTCATTGGGATCATGAGGCTTTATAACCCTACAATAACAAGAGACATTATTTGAACTTTGACTAGATTGAAAGGTGCGTGTAATTGGAAAAACTAACAACCCAAAACTAAAAGGGATCAATACACGGACTGCCAATGAGAGGTGATCTCATCATGGTGTGTAGGAATAGGCCTAGCACCTTCAAAATTATCATTCTCCAAATATATTATACAAATTTTACAAGGAAATTATACTAGGGCTAGACATGGGCAACAGTGACCTATGAATGGGGCCAACGTTGAAATGTTTTCAAACTGTTTCTGAATGCATTGAAATCTGACATGGATAGACTATTTGCATTCCTTAACGATATGGGAGGGTTTCTGGACTCAAATTTGACTCACACACCCACTTTATTCCATCATCAATTCATCATGTAAACCATAAACCCTAATTTAGTGGAGTAATCGATTTATTCCTAGTGAATGGATGTATTGTTGTTGACATGGAATGGGACAACACATGTACTTTATTAATTTTCTTCCTTCACTTGATGTGGGCCTAGTCACGGGAAAACAAGATTGCAGGTGATCTAAGTTACCTTTTCTATCTGTCAAAATTCCTCGCTTTGTAAACCATCTGCTCATTAGGCGAGAAGTCCTTGCTTACAATAGTCATTTAGTTCCTACCTATCATGGGTTGGTCTAGTTAACACCTCTTTTTTCCATTTGGTGCCCATGCTGACCCTTTATTTTATTCCCAAGAGCCCCATTAGCCCCACCATGACTTTCAGTTCAAAATTGTATTCTTCCTTCTCATCTATTTTTTAGCTATTTCCCTATGGGATCTTATTATCTTATTGATTTTCACATACATTGCTTATTGTCATTTGTACACTTATGGAGAATGCTCCATTTCAATTAGCTTCCTTATGCTCACCAACATGGCATTCACTTTTTTCACTTGTCATTTGCATCCATTTTTTTCTATAGTTTCGACCCCATATCCCTAGAGGAGACATGATGATGAGTGTACATAACTTTCCTGACACCTTTTATTCTTTCTTTGAATAGGTTTTCTAAGTTCACTTGGAATGTAGTTTCATGTCTAATGACGCTCGTCTCCTTCACTGTATTCTAACATTTTTTATTATTTTTAAATCTTTATGTAATATGAAAAAGACAAAAAAATCAAAAGACATAAAAAAGAAAAGCAGGGGGGTGGTGTAATTTATATCTCTATGATTTAGTAATTAAGTGGCATCTGTAAGTTTTGTTTCCCTTGAAAAAATGACCTATTTTGATTCAATTGGATTTTAGTATTGTCGTGGGAGATGTACCATGATTTTGAGTTTTCACTTCTATGATTGGTTATTCTTCTAGTCTTTATGGAGCACCCTTCAATGTCTCTTGAATTATTGGTGTATATAATTGGTCCCTTTTGGTGTCGATTGTTTCCTAGGTCATAATTAGGTCATGCTTATGTTAAATGGAAGTTTTTAGCTTGCGTTGGACATTTCTCAAATATCCTTACCATCCATATCAACCTTCCCAGTGCCAAGTTGTACTTAGCAGGGATGATTTTAAGGATGAAAATTTATTCTAAAATGTAGAAACCTTGGCGAATATTACTAATCATTCATATGCCAACTATAAAATGTTAGAGATATTTTTGTAAAAATATTCAAATTTCTAAGGATTTTATATAGTTTGTATAAAATTTTGCCGATTTTTAAGGTAAAATAATTTTATCCTATAGAATTTGGGCGAATAAATTTTAGAATAACGATTCCTTTTTTGGGAAAAACCATGGAAAATTATCCCATGAGCGAAATTTAGCCCCTAAAATCATCCCTGGTACTTAGTGGTTTGTTCTCTCAAAGTTATTGTCCAAGACGTCAATTCATGTTCCTAATATTATTTCACACGAATTGATGATAGATACTTCATTGCCTTCCTTTTAGAGAATATCTTCCTATAAAATTCAACTAATTATTTTGGGAAGTGGATTTAGAGACATTTGCAGTAACTTGGGGCATCATCAGTGGTAGGTTCCATTACATGTGATAGTGGGTATACATGAATGACACCTGATCTATTAAGTCTCTTAAGTTTTTGACATCATATCATATGTTCACAATTTATAGAATGTAATTTGTATGCTTGTTATCACCTTGTCAATATTATAATATAGATCTATATTCTTCCCCCCTTTCCCCCTTGTGCCCCAATTCTTGTGTACTTGACAATGTACTTCCATGCATAAATGTTAGAATTGGTAGGAGCTTGACTGACTTGAAGATTTATTTAGAGTTTCATGTGTATTTCAATTTACCTTGTTTATCTAGAAATTTAAAGTGGAATGAGAAAGCTTTTATTTGTTTGATGTGTGTGCAAGTTTGATCCTAACTCTAGATTTGGAATTAACCAATTTTCTCACAAGATGAAGAACAAATGTTAGCGTAAAGGTATTTCTCTTATGTTTTTTTCTTTGATTTTTTGTTATGCATATGTTATTATTATATTATATTATATTAT
>JASDQU010752983.1:4671-17364 GCA_032191745.1 Picea mariana | reverse complement strand
TTCTTCTCTTAGTTTCTCAAAGTCTTCTAATTGTTTCTTCAAGATTACAACTATCTTTTCACAACTAACCAATTCACTTCTTAGTTTTCTACGCGTGTCTTTGAGCTTGCTATTTTCAATCTCAACATGCTTCAATTTTTTAAGATTCTCATCTTCTTGTTGAATCATTTCTACTCTATGATTTTCTTCTTCTTCGTTGTCATCTCTTTCAATCCTTGGATGAGGACATTCAAATTCAACATGTCATACTCCTTCACAATTAAAGAAAAATAACTAACCTCAATTTTCTTCTTTGAAATATGAGATGTTGTAATCTTCTTCAACTTCTTCTTCTTCTGCTGCTTCTTCCCTTGCATAAAGGTATTGTAGCTTGTCCCAAAACTCTTTTGCTGATGCACATGATCCCACCTTGGATTTCACTGAATCTATCAATCCATCCAGGATGGTATCTATTGCCAGTTTGTTGTTCCTTTTTGCTTCCTTCTGAGTTGCAGTCTTTGGTTTCTTCAAAGCATTATATCTTAAAGCAACTGAGAACCAAACATCTGCCCCAAGAGCTTTCAAGTAAGTTTCCATTCTATTTTTCCAGTATTCAAAATTTCTTCCATCAAATGGTGGAATCCCATTTAGAATGTTGTCTTCCATTTCTGCATAGGATATTCCTTCCAGTGGTTAAAGTGTACTGAAGGTAACCCACACTAATACCAATTGTTGATACTTAGAGGGGGGTGAATCAGTATCAAGTACAATTTAAAACCTTTTTAAAATTATGCTTAAATCATTCAACTATATCCAATGAGCAATGAACAATAGTATAAGAGTTACACCAATCCACCATAATACACCATGCACAATATATGAGAAATAATCAATAGTTTATTTTTCAAGGGAAGTAAAGACTTCCAAAGGTAGCTACAGCTTTTAAATGTAGAGGGAGGGATAAAAATCCAAGAGGAAGATACAATCCTCCAATTTCAAGAGAGAGTTGAGCTCTCCATCCTTGCCCCTTCCTTCCACCCAGGAATATATGAGAGATAATAAAACTTTACATTAAATCATCACCATCAACCAATCATCACATAGAACCTGATAATGCTTCCTGAGACTTCTTCAATTTCTACAATTCTTCAATTCTTGGAGTACTCTGATCCAGTAGATAATATTACTCAATGTATTCTTCGAAACTCCTCCAATTTTCACTCCTTGAATCCTCCCCAAAAAGAGGTTATAGAAATAATTGTAGACTCTATTCAATTCTGGCCTGTTCAGAAGATCCAACTTGTACAACATGCCCTGCGCTCAATATTTAACATCCGATTTTGAAAATTGCACAAAAGAAAATATAGTCCATACTATTTCCAATGGAAGAGGTCCCACTTCATTTGGATTTTGTATGAAAAATTTATCATGGTTTTACCCAGAACACCTGTTTATTGACTAGCTTCAGGACTAGTCACAAATCCTATCTTCCATAGCATGTATATCCATAATTATAGTGAATCAAGAGCTGAAATTTTTACCAGACGTACCTTGATATGTCTTCTCAATACCATAGCAATTTCACCATCTGAATCGTTCTAGAAAAAAAGTTATAGCAAAAATGGTAAGATGACCTGAAAATAACATACCTTAGAACACATCACCAAAAGACTTCATCCTCCTTTGAAATATGGCCTTCTTATCTTCTTATTACCTATAAAATTTGACTTGTATCAAATGAATGTTTATTTATACCATAGAGATTTCACCATCTGAATCATTCTAGAAAAAAAGTTATAGCAAAAATGGTAAGATGACCTAAAAATAACATACCTTAGAACACATCACCAAAAGACTTCATCCTCCCTTGAAATCCGGCCTTCTTATCTTCTTATTACCTCTGAAATTCGACTTCTATCAAATGATGTTTATTTATACCATTTATGTCACTTCCTTTTAACATTAGGGCCGACCTGACACTTTCTTATTTTGTAATTCTTTTCTTTAATTATTTTCAGGGACTACATGTACTTCCTTCTTCAATTCACTTTGTCATCTTCAAAAATTCATTTCTCCTCAACCATGAGGATCCACATGACGTGCCACATACCACTAGAAACAACATGATGTATACTATCCATTCATGGGTGTTGTATATTCATGTGCATTGTCCTTCATGTCCAAATACCTTTATCAATCTTGCGGTCCAAAACCCATGACTAGGGTTGACATCAATGACAACAACCAATCTTCCAACAAATAGTACAGCTACCAGGTATTTAATATATGTCTTTATTGAGATTCCTATTATATAATTGTTTAAACAATCACATATTAGTGAGATTTAAATTACTAATGATGACGATGTTTTACAGGAAAGAATGTGTTATACAATATTTTGCATGACTATGCGTTAGAACTTTTTGGGTCAACCATTTGACTATGATGGAATCGACAAAATTCCAAACTGAAAATCCTTCTTATCTCCAGACTGGTTGGTGATTTTGGTGACTCATTCAATAATCCAGAAGTCCTAAAAAAGACCAAAAATCATTTGAAACATGTTAGAGAGGCGTATATGAATAAATTAGTACAGGACCCCAAGTGCGAACGCTCTTTGGTTGTCCCCGAGAGGGAGTGGAAAGAAATTATTCTCGATGCAAGATAATTAGTGGTGAAAGCACAAGGGAAGAAACCACCTAGACCTGGAAGGTAAGAGGTGTTTTCAATTTACTATGATGGTCTTTTGTTCACTTTACGAGGAAAACAATCAATATCTAACATATTTCAAAATAATGCGTAGACTCCAAGACACTTCCAAGGAAACAAAGGCAAGACAAGACAAACACAACCAACATAAACTGGGCCAAGGTGGTTACGGGAGATTGAAGGCATGGGTTGTAAGTGCCTAAACATTTTACTTTTTTTTATCATCATCACAAAATATGTAATTCATTGCAGCTAGTGACTAATGATTTTGATATTGCTCAATGCAGGGGGATTTGTTCAATGACGAAGCCATAGAAGAATATCTAAAGGTCGGGTTCACATAGGGTTTTGATGGCATGGTGGTGCGACGAAGAATCTTGGGGAAATCGCCATGTGTCTCTCTGCAGGACATGGTAAATAAAATGAAATTAAAAACTTGTCGATTAGTTTTTACTCATTGATTACTTGTAATGTAAAATATATTTTTTATTCATTTAAAATGTAAAATAATGTGTGTCTTTTCCACATTCGCCGGAGAGTAACAATGCTACCAATGCTCCTAATGTACCCAATGAACCACATCCTGACCCCCATATTGATTCAAGAGTTGTTGCCGAAGGACCATTACGTAGTGGTATGCGCACATTTTTAATGTTTTTCCATTTTTCAACGAGTATTAATATTTAGTTTATATTCTGTACTAAATAATTATATTGTTTCATATGTAAGAGCGTGTAGATGCAGATCGAGAGTGGAGATCAACAAGTGCAGAAACAACAATGTGGCCACCGAATACTGTTTCTTATGCACCGACTAATCCAAGTATAAAACATTGTAATTAAATTTGTATTAATTAAATTCCCTAGGAACAGTGAATAACAGCATCACTTGAATTTTTTTTGTTGTTGCAGCAGTGGATGACCATGCGCATCCTCAACCTCCATGCCGAAATACTAGAAGTTCATCATGGCATGAGGTGTTGAGTACTGATGATGAAACACTTCAAGAAGGCCCAAGAAATGTGGGGGATTAGTTAAATTATGATCATGACTTAATTTGTGCTTTCATGGAGACCAAGAAGAAGAAGAAGAAGAAGAAAAACAAATGATTAGAAATTTTATTATTAATATAAATCCAATATATTTCTGGTCCAATGTAATGAATTTTGTTTTCCTACATGTCATGAATGTTATTTTCTTTTCATGTTTTTTTTTTTAGAACATGGCAATGAATGTTTTTTTCTTACATATAATGTTACTTTCATTTCTAATTATAGTTGTAAAATCTAGATAGATTGGGTATGGGGAAATGAGAGTGATGTGAGAGGGGGGGAGGGGCCAAAAGAGCTTCCACCTTCACGTGGTTGGTCCTATTCAGTAGAGAATAATTTATTCTCGAAACGAAGAAAATCTCATTTAGGTATTCGTCTTTAGTCATTAATTTGAAAAGGTTGTTACATATTTAATTACTATTCTGAAATATAATTAAGTCATGTGATGAATCACAGGATGGAGAGGAGCAAAATTGGAGGAACCCCATCAATCAAAGGTATGGATCTTGTTAAGGACTGGTTTAAGGTGTTTTTGGTTGATTTATGACTATCATGACATTTCGTAATGAATGTGGAGATCAATGATTTTTTTTAGGAAATTTGAATTTAAGAAGGCAAAGTTATGCTGATTCCACAAGTGTTAAGGATGCATGGCAGTGGGCACAATCCCTAAGGTATATCTCTCTATCCAACACTATTTCTAGCCTAAATCAATGTAGTACACACTGAATGCGGTGACCCTGAGGTTCATCATCCTCTTCATATGCTTCTTGCTCCTCTTAGGAGGTTAAAACCTCCTAACCTAACCTAGGCTACCCCTACATACCTCATCCTACCCTAAACCTAACCTAGATCCTAAGCCTATCATTCCTAGACTCTTAGTGGCCTAACGCAAGACATCTAGACCTAATATCTATAGCTCCCTAAAGCTATTAAAGCTACTAACTTGACACTCAATTTAGGACTGACATAACTATTACAAAGACAGTCCCACCATTTTAATGCTAGATATAGATTCACTCTGACACAGTCCCCCATTCTTGGAATTCTTGGGGCGATTAATATATCATTTGATTTATTGCAATGTCTAGAACAACATACCATTGTAACTGTGCTTGGTTGTATCCAAAATTACTCTGTATTTTTCATCAAGGGCATTAAATGACTAAAGCCAATAACTTGGATCATGTTCCTTCTAACTAGATTTAGATACTAATTTCCATATAAGTATACCTTGGAATTGTTGTTGTCACCATGTTTGTGTGGGTTTGTTCTTTTGGTCACTTGTTTATTAAATATTTCCTTGAGCTAATGATATATTTGAACCTGTGACAAGCACACAATTGTAATTATGTTTCCTATAGTTAAGTGAAACTTATAATCATTTATCATAAATAAGGAAATGATCTTTTTCTTATATTTGGATTTGAGTCCTAGTTGATGCCATAATTTAGATTTATGTGTGGTGTGGTGATTAATTGTAGCAATGGGAAGAAATTCTTATCATTCAATTGAGTTCAGTAATGAGGTGTGTATTTTCTTTGTCTAGACTATGAATAGGATATTTAAAACAATCCAGTATCAAGGTTCCTATTCCACTCCACATGCCCTGTGAGTGGAAGCTGGAATGCCCTTTTTAATACTAAAACCCCTTGTCCATCTGATGAATGTGTTTTTTTTTAAACCAATTCTCTCCAAGGTGATATTGTTTGCTTATTATTTCATTGTCTATGTATACCTTTGGTGTCATCGCCTATGTTATCCACTTTTCTTGTAATTTCAAGGTAAGTATAAATACAATTATATTTTGAGGATGATTCATATTTTCATCCATGAATTGGATATCTACAATTGAAATATTTGAGTGTAAAATGTATTCCACTTTGTGTTTTTGAGTGGTGGGTGTGTCGTGTTCAACACTAGTGGCCCCTTCTTCGTTATGTTAAAACAAAAGACCTAGTTTCCTTTTGTTTGTGTATATAATATATCCACCCTTTGTGTAAACACTTAATTTATGTCCTCTACTACCCACGCTCTTGCAGTTCTCTCTCTACCTTCTTTTGGTATGCATACTAGAGAATCCTGACTCATTTTATCATGAAAATGTTGTGATACAGGGGATAGATCTTACATGGACCTCTAAGGATGGATCATATTAAGATAATCACTTCCTTTCTTCTCTCAATCAAAATAGTTGGTGTAAATGAGTGGTAGGAACATACCTAGGTCACACCAAATACTAGATTGGATGTGCTATGCACTTTTATTCAACCTCCATCTAGCAGTCCCACCCCCACTAGGATTTTGAGGAGATCTCTTTCTTATCACAATTCATTTTCCACTACAAACCCCCTTCATGAAACCAACCTTCAATCGATAGGTATTTTTAATTTCACCCATGGTTACATAGTCAAGTCCTCTCAAATCTAGACTCTCCCCTAAAGACATTGTCAGGAAATGAATTGACTAATTTTTGGTTGGTGACTCACTCGGGAAATCATCTTCTCCCTTCTCTACTTTTAGTACTATTTTTGTAGTTACATCAAGGGATTCTTATTCTAACGAGGATGACCATCCCTTTTTCATGTTACATATGAAATTTCCATTTTTCCATTTCTCTTTTTCAGTAGTTTAACTTATTTTGTTTTATAATTCAGCTTCTAGGAGATGCTACTATGATCCCACAATGGGTCACTACTCAATTGTACTTTTGAGTACCATTGACCTACCTTTGAGGTCATTAGTAAACATTGATAAAATTACCATATCTTGGCATTCTTACATTTCCCTATTATTGGGTACTTTCATTCATAAAAAGAAAAACTCAAAAGTCAGGTATCCTAACATAAAAAAAGATCTAGAAAATTATTTCCAGTAAATCCATAATCATTCATTTGTAAAGAAAATATCCATTGCACCTTGAGAAGCTCCCCAAAGGAAAGAAACATGCCATACATTTAGTAAAATGGGGATCAAAATTTTTTGTAGTTATTTATAATATTCATTTAAAGGGAGGCATTGCTTAGGTCCAGTTAATAATAAGTTTCTTATATGTCATCATTTTGAGAATATCAAGAATTTCTACTTAGATGGTCTTGACATTAATAATACACATGCTTGGTTTGAACAAAACTTTATTGGAATGGTAAATATTAAAAGTGTTTCAAGTAATTTCCTTTGGACAACACTCTTTGTGAAGTTTTTTTTTCCATATTCATTAGCATCCTACCCTAACCTAGCCACCACTCTAAACTATTAGATTCCTAACGCAAGATCTCTAGGCCTCTCTCCTACTATCCTAAAACTTCGCATCCATCCTCAGGATTGTCTACCATTTGATTTTCCTAAGCTATTTTTGCATCCCCAACCTACCTAATGTTGACCTATTTTCATACTAGCTCACTCTGGATATCTCCCCTTTCATGCTTAGGCCATTATCTCCCTAATGCAAGGCCATTAACCCTATCTCCTAAACATTTAGACACCCCACGACTACCTACAAAAACCCTTACTGCTGACTATCTTTAAGTCTTAATTTAATACCCTATTCCACTTTGAGACACCCCTAAAAACAAACTCACATACCTCATAGTCACTCTACCTAAACCGCCTCCCAAACTCTCCACCCAAAATCATAGTAAAACCTTCAATTATGACTGTGTGAAGATAGTCATTGCCAACCACATTTAATTTGTTTTTGACAGAGATAATTCATGGGGAACATAACCTACAATATGCATACATAAGCAAAATTAAAAATATTAACTTGTGTGAATTTGGAGGGGTTACATATCATTTGCATTTGCATATTTAGGACAAGTAGGACAGATACATATTGAATTGAAGTCAAATAGATAGTCCCAACTTATGATATGTAATGAACTGAGAAGGATACTATTGGATTATTGGATTGACACATATGAAATGTTTTGTGTATTTGAAATATTGATGTCTTGAAATTAGTTTGATCAAAGTCATAGATACTTCAAAGAAAATTATTGTGCTCTATTAGGCAATTGTGTATATCATTAAAATTTAGTCATTGATTGATCTTAATAATTTGAATACTTGCATTATTCTTGAGATTGAAAGAATCATCCTCTAGGCATTGTATACAAACACAAACACATGTGGCATTTGCACACTTAAGTGAATATCTTGTTGTCACATACATTTCCTTGAATCATTCATTGAATATCTTTTGGATGAGTTTACATGAAAGAGTTATCATTGGATTATCTGAATACTTAGATAGACCTCAGGATATCCTATCTTGAGGTCATGTCATCATAATTGGATATCTTGTACTTGACTCCATAACCCCTCTGAGACACTAGACTTCTATTGATACTTGATTACATTGCCATATTGATTTCACGAGCCAATTGTGTGCTTATCTACAGGACATTACATGAGTAGCCTTTTTACTATCTACTACTTGAGTATTGTCTTCAAGATATTTACTGATATTGATCATTTAATTCTAGGGCAATAGACTCATTGAACAACTGATAGTTATATTCTTGATTCTTGATGCCCAATATTTTGACTATAAAATTTTGAAACTGGCATGGGTATTGGAAACACTACTGTTGTTTTTTTTAAATGGAATAATTTCACTTTGAGCTTCTCAAAACTTGAACTGTTGCTTTGTTTGTGGCTGGAATATACAGATTTTTATTAATATGCTTTGGAGTACATTATTGGTATGCATGAATGTAATTAATCAGTGCATGTTATTTATAAAGTTTGAAGTTGTCATTTTAAGTTTCTATGTGATGATTGTTATCATAGTTTAGTATTTGTTATGTTGCAAGTATCTTGTTCATTGCATTAGCTATGAAATGGCAGCTTCAGTATTGTTAGTGGAAATTGTTAATCACAATTTGTTTGTTTTGGTTCTATCAACTGCAAGGAGAGATTCTTTGGAGAACATTGTGATTCATGGCTCAATGCATTTCTCTTTCATTTCCTTTTTCCTAAAACCAATTCCTTTTATTTACCTCTACAACTTCATTCCTGCCAGTGCTTTCCCATAAAAATGGATGGTTTTTAGACCGCATTCACCCAATGTTTTTGTCTTGGTAAGTATTTTCCAGTTTCAAATGGAATTCCTTTGTCATTTGAGCCTTTCTAAAGAAAACTAAACAACCTTTTCTTTTAATCCAAAATCCATTTAGGGATATACATAAGAATGTCAATAGACAAGAGTGTCTTCAACCTATGATTTTATTAAGGTTAATCTCCCTCCCCGTGATAGACATTGATTACATCAACCTGATTTGGTTTTATCCTCTTTTTCATTCATCCACATACAATCCCTGAAACGATAGGAGTTTTCATTTAGTACAAATCCTAGGTGTGTGTAACCCTTGTTTAAATATACCTCATTTGTGGAAGAGACTATTTTATTATTCTACTTGATATTTCACTATTGCAACTGAATGAGATATAGGACTTGATCAAATTTAGTTCCATTCTAGTGGCTCTACAATAAAGATTAAAAAATTTCTTCAAAGATTTTTCCTCCCTAAGTGAACCATCACTAAAGAGGTGGATATTGTCGACATAAAGGATATGGATTAAGGACAAACAACCTGTTAATTAAAACAACAAAGGATGAGAAGGGTAGGCACCCTTGAATCTAGTTCTTCAATGGACAGTTAAATCCTGTGTAATTCAATATAAGCCTTAAATACAACCAGCTTACTCTGCCATAAGAATTTTGGCTGACCAATCTTAATTACAATTGTCTTTTTTATGTCAATACAATACAAGACTTCTTTTGCTACCCCGACATCATGAGTTTTTCTTTCTTCTAGAAATTCAAATTTCTCCAATAATATAGCTCTAGATAAAATAATTTTAAGTCTTGTTGTTATTATTTCAATTGGAAATAAGCATGTAGATGGACATAGTGAGATTGAGAGTCGATGGATTATTCTTTTTAGGTATTAGTGCTATAAGGATTTCACTCATTGCTCTTCACAGTTATCCATATGCCCTGGATTCCACCACCACTACTAATAAATCACCTTAGAAAGAATTCACCAAGTTTTATAATTTCATTTATGTTGTCCCTTTCTAAAGCTTAAAATAGGTTACTGAAAGAACTACTCTCATATCTACAAGTTCACATAACATTGAGGTTATTTCTTCCATTTGGCTTGGGAATTTTCCAAATTATATTTATGTATTGTTTCCCTTCAGAATGATTTTGAAAGAATGTGTGTTCATCACCTTTAGATAGTCATATTGCTCTGCTCTTTAACCTCCATTTTTCCTCCTCCCATTAAAAAAGTTTCATTTTTCTTTCTTGCAATATTTTTTAATTGTTCTTTTTCTTCTTCAGAGAAGAGGTCATCGAGAGTTCTACTAAACAAGTCTAAAAGTCTTCCTTTATCTTAGCAATGTCCTTTTGAGATGTATTGTAATTTTTATTTTTCCTATATTATGGTTTCCTTATTAACTCTTTGTAAATTTTGGTAGTATGTGAACATTCCAGTCTCCTTAGAGTTAGTATTTAAGTTAATGATACTAACCTTCAATAGAAGGACTATCAAGGCCTACTAACAAAATAATTTTACCCTAAAAAACATTTATAGAAAAACATGAAAATTTCCATAGCCTTGCACTCTAGTTTCAACGCTTCTAGTAGTTGGTGGATGGGTAGTATTTGACCTCTAAGCCTATTGACAATGTGGATGCTCCATTTTTTGGTCCTCAATGAGTGACATATTTGTTATTGGGAGCGAACCCATTGAAGAATTCTAAATGTAATTGTGCCTATAGAATGCCAACCTGGGTGACTGCTCATGCTCCATCTTCTTTACATGTCATTGTAGCTTCTAAATTTCATCTTCTTGTTCCCTGGATTTTTCTCTTAGGCATTGATTTTCCACATCTAACAGGAATTCCTTCGATTTAATAGTGCCCAACTACTCCATAAGGGAGGTCTACTACTGTGAAATCTCCTCCACCCAATGCTCTAGATTCACCTTCCACAATTTGAGGCTCGATATTAAATCCCATAGCATGGATTGAGACTCATCACAATGGTGCTTACATCTAGAAATGACAAGGTAAATTGCATCACCGGTATTGAGTACCATTAGGGGGTTGACTCCAGTGCCAGCTCCCAAGTACATAATGAATGTATGCTTCTGTAGCTTGCTAGTCTTGGCTTATTCCTGTGTGAATGACATTTTTTTTTTTAAAAAACCCCAACATTAGTCGCTCTAGCGACGAACAGGTTCGTTGCTTGTATAGCCATTTGGTCACGAAGTTTGATCTTTTTAGCTTCAGGGTTGGTCGGTCTAGCAACTAATCTTCGTTGTTATACAGTGGTTTATTAAATAAGTTTTCTAGGATTTTATTGGTCCCTCTTGCGACTAATCTTAGTCGTTATACCGACTAACATTCGTCGGTAGAAAGACTAATTATGGTCGCTAGAGTGACCAAGGTTATGTTTTCCTTAGAGATGCTAGCAAGCCTTGTGACTAAAGTTGGTCGCTAGACCAACTAATATTGGTCAATGGACCAATGAATGGTAACTTTTTCCTATTGTGAATAGGTTTCTTTTCCCAGCCGCTAGACCTTTGAAGATCCATGTGTGGTCGCTAGACCGACGAATTGATTCTGATGAAAAAAAAATCATCTTGGTCGCCACAACGAACCTATTCCGACAAAACTTCATCGCTACTTCGTAATACCCTAGGTTTCGAACCCCCATTTTAAATAATGTATTGTTATAATGTTGAGAGGCCTTAGTTCCCAAATAATTATTAAAGGGCCAATATGCCCAAGAAATGTAATGTTTTGATCATTATTAATACTAAACACATCGTTGGATACTAGACAGACTGTAAGAACCCTCCTATGTTAAGGACAACTACTCTGACATCAGGTGCAAGTTCTTTTGTTTTAACCGTGTGTGCGCGCATGTAGAAGAAACAACCCTCTTGCATCCTACATCACCACTCGAACCAACAGGATGCAAGTAAGACAAACAAAATCAAGACGACATGACAGGTCATAGTGACAACAAGGATATAAAGCCCCTAGACACAAGGCATGCAACTAGCAGCAGTAAGCAGAAATAGACACCAGGGGATTGGTATAGTACTGTCACAGAACGAAAGAATCCAACAGTAGAGTCGCATTAGTGGAACTGTGCCTTTAAACATCCTGAGACTACTGATACGGCTCAGAGTGTGTCGCAAGAGTGGAACTGTGCCTTCAAACAGCCCTAGACTCTTGATACGGCACTGGATTCTTGACGTAGGGAAGCGTACATACATAAATGCTAGGGCTACTGAAGGTGACTACTTCCCGCCCGACACAAGCAGTCCAACCTACAAATATTACAACTTAGCGCATCAATAGACAACAGAGAACCCTCGTCTACTAAGGAAAAAACGAGACAAGGACTCAGACCACAACAACCGTTATTAAGACCAGGCACTAAATCTGACTTCAAGGGACAAGGGTTACCGACCCCACCAAGAAAATCATACATCCATGCGCAGCAACAATTACATAAGCATCCAATCATTAAGACGACACGGCATTTATCTAAGACTCCAGATAATAGTTATAGACCCAAGGCTCCGTTTAAATTCTAAGTTCGACGAGATACCATTACCTATCCATCGTCAAGACCATCTTAGATTCTCATTTTAATATGCGATAAGGTACTACATTTACCCCTGTATCAACAATGTATTTAATGGAAAATATCCAAGCCTAACACGACAACATTAATTTACCACCGGTGTCAAGTACCTATCATTACAATGACCTTACAACCTTGGAATAACATCAACGTTATAATTGAGGAGCATACCCTAAATTAACTTCCAACTTAAATTATCAACATCATGACATGTATCAGTTATAGCATAAAACAAACGGAACTACCTAATCTAGTGTAACATAACCATTCCACACCAATT
>JASDQU010752982.1:82258-94052 GCA_032191745.1 Picea mariana | reverse complement strand
GGCAAGGACAGGTGGTTGTAGCCACCTTCCGGTTGTAGCCGGAGAACATTGGGGGTTGTCGCCTCCTTCTGGTTGTAGCCAAAGAATTGGGAGTTGGAGCTTCCCTTAGGTTGTAGCCTGAGAAACTAGGGGGTTATAGCCTCCTTCTAGTTGTAGCTGGAAAACAAAGGAATTTGGTGCTTCTAATGAATGTAATTCTTCAAGACATATAAGAAAAAGCATTCCGTGGTTTTCTCCCGATTTGGGTTTCCATGTAAAACACTGGTGTACTGTGTATGTGTGTGATTGTTTATTTCTTACTACTCATTATTGGATAATAATTCTACATTGATATAACATTTGAAGAAAAAGGATTATAATTATGCTATTACTGATTCACCCCCCCTCTCAGTAATCCAACATCATCTTTGTCTATGCATATGAATTGAAATCATTCTTTTGTCTATTTTTAATGGTCCCATGGTAACTATCATCTTACTTTTGAATGTTAAGCAAGAATCATAAGCATCTTTAGCTAGTTTGTTGACCCATCATATATATTGCCTATGTATATTCTGGTTAACTGATTGGTTTTCGTATCCATTTGATTTACAAACCTATCTGATAATAGCTCCTAAAGGCTTTATATTGCATGAATATAGCTAGACTGTCTTGAAGATACAATCCAGTGATTAATATATTCATCTTGATCCAAACCCAAACCCATTATTGAGAACATAGTTACAAAAAGGTTAAGTTACCAGGCATATTTGATATACAGCCTAGGAGAGTTTCCTGGAGTGATAACAAATTGGCGTCCCTACCGGGGAGAGGAGACCGAAGCTCAGTTTCACTAGGATATGACAAGATCCAAATTTGATGATAGACAAAGTTTGGACACATTTAACCATCTATCTGGTGACTCCATTGGAACAAAGTGGCTTCGAGAAGGGCTCATACCAGGGAAAACCAAGAAAGACCACTAGTAGCACCAGTTCCAGATCCTGAGAAGATCATCATAAGTAGAAAATCTTTGCAAAAACAAACTTCCAGATCTGCAAGAGCATCTAATCCAGGTATTTCAAGAAACACTTCTTATTTTTTATCTAGAGAAACTCTTGTCGAATCCCCTTCTGCTGAAACTTCTAGTTCTCAGAAAATTGAGATTGTGTCAGAAAACTTGAAGGGTGAGGAGCCTTCAATTTCCTCTGATGTTATAGATTATATTTTTGAGCATGTTGTTATATCCAATTTGAGAGAAGAAGTTGTAGAATCCCTCCAAGAAAAGGACTCTTCCTATTCTTCGAATTCTTCACCAACTAATCCTATATATGGTGTATTCCATACTCATACAGTGTGCCCATTCTTGAATATATTTTACAAGATCTTTCCTCTAAGGGTGAAGAAAATTTAGCCTTATTGCTCAGTCATTTTTACAAAGCCTCTTATTTTCCACCTTATTCAGGAAATTTTTCCCAGGGTAATCATCCTATCATTCCTTCTCCTTCTTTCCTTAGTGAAGTAAGACAACCATTGTTTATAGTCTCACCTATCCCATCTCAGTCATCATCTTCAGAAGATTCTTCCTCTTCATCAACTCCCAAAATTTCCATGGTTGTCCCTTTGACCAATATGGAACAAATATTAGCCAATAGATATGCCCCTCTTGTGTTGCCCAATCCCTTATCATCCATGCCGACATGAGATTATCATAAATATATGTCGAACTTTACCGGATCCAAGGATTATACTGTTGAAGAACATATAGAATCTTTATATGCTTATGCTGAGAACATTAACATTTTGGAAGAAGATGTTTGGACCAGAATTTTTGTGCAGAGCTTGGATGGCCAAGCTAGGAAGTGGTTCAAAGAACTACCAACAAATTTAGTGGCAGGCATTGAGCAGTTAGATGAGGTGTTTTTGAAACACTGGGGAGAAAGAAGAGATCTCTTGTATTACATCTCTGAATTCAGAAATCTAAGAAGAGAAAATGGAGAGTCAGTATCATACTTCACCAAAAGATTTAATAAGATGTTTGACAAGATTCCTCCAGAGATCAAGCCAAATGATGCATCAACAAAGATCACTTACATGTCTTCCTTTGATCTAGACTTTTGCTTAATCCTTAGAGAAATAAGATCAGCCACTCTCTCTTTAATGCAATATGTTTCTCTTGAGGTTGAACCTAACATTATGGCATCTCAGAAACTTAAAGGAAAATTTGGGAGAAAGAAGTCATTTGCTGATCCTTCTTCTTCTTCAAATACCAAAATGGAAAAGATGGCCAAGATGTTGGATAGCTTGACCTCAGAAATGTCAAAACTGAAAATTTTGAGCCAACAACCAACAAGAAGTAAAGAGACTAATGCTTATGCTCCCAACAATCCTAATGCATTCCATTACAGAAGGAACAACCAACAAGTCCAGATCCTTCAGAGAGACAAGAATGCAACTAATGATCAAAGAATCAAGGCCCCCTTCCAAAATTCAATGCTAGAAGAAGAACATGAACTATCTCATGATGAAGTTGAAGAAGAAGATGACATCAATTGCTTTGGGGATGAAAATGATTCCTCCTTTTTGACACAAGTATATTATGAGGAAGCCTAGATGGATGAGAAGATTCATGAGACAAGAATTGAAGAATCTTTTTATCAGACAGATGATCAGCCAAGTTACAATTTAAGATCAAAGACCGTTGCTCTGAAGCCATTGCTTGTTGCTCCTGGGAAAAAGAAAGAGGTTGTTGCCAAGCAGCCTATTGCTCCTGTAAAGAATACCTCCACTCCTGTAAAACAGCAGCAGAAGCAATTGCAGCCCCAAGCCAAATAACAAGTCAACTCCTCCTAACGAGGTAAAACCTTCTGATGGATTATCTTACTCTTTTAATTTCGAATCAGAAATTCAGAAAGTAAAAATACCTATGCCATTGACTGAACTTATGAAGAATGACATTTTCAAGTCTTCTATCCTAAAGTCCCTTCAACCAAAGACTCCTCCAACTGTTGATTACATAAAACTTCAATATGATAATCCCACAGTGACTATAGGACCTATGGTAGAATATCAAGACGACTCTTGTCCACCCTTCTACATATCCTTAAATATCCATGATAAGATCCTTCACAACTGCTTGCTTGACTCAGGAGCATCACACAATCTTATGCCTAAAGTAGTGATGGATGAACTTGGACTTGACATCACAAAACCTTATCATGATATCTTCTCTTTCAACTCTAGGAAAGTCAGATGCCTCGGCCTCATAAAAGACCTTGTTATAAACCTTTCCTAGTTGCCAATGAGAAACATGGTAATGGACGTTGTAGTGGTTGATATCCCACCCAATTTTGGCCTCCTCTTGTCATGTTCATGGAGCAAAAGGATGGGGGGTACCTTGCAAATGGATCTTTCGTATGCCATAGTCCCGGTGTTTGGAGGAGAGCTAAAGAGACTTTACAGAGAGAATCAACTTGCCTACATCATTAGTGATGGAAAAATTTCTATAAACCATCCCATTTATGCTTTAGACACTGACTTTGCATCATGTATTCTTCAAATAGATGATTCTTAGCCAGCTCCTTTGCAGCTCACAAAGCCTACTTATCAGCAGACTGATGGAGAGAGTACTCTCGTGTGGACCATGTTCTTTGATGGTGCCAGTACCAAAGACTCATCAGGTGCAAGTGTAGTTTTGATTCCTCCTTCGAAAGAGGCTATGCATTTGTCTTTTAAGCTTGATTTCAAAACTACTAAAAATATAGTAGAGTATGAGGCTTTGTTATTGGGATTAATTTTTGCCAAAGAGATGGGAATCAAAGGACTAAAAGTGTTTGGAGATGCAGATCTCATCATACAGCAAGTGAACAGTACTTTCCAAGCAAAACATGTCAGATTGAAAGCCTACAAGGATGAGGTATGGAAAATCAGGGACTCTTTTTCTATTTTTGACATTTCTTATGTACCCAGAGCTATGAATCATCTTGTTGATTCCCTTGTTGTCTCATCTAGTATGTTTATTCCTCCCATACCTCCCAGACTAAATTATAAAATCCAAGTCAAATATAGACCATCCCTGCCCAACAATATTAAATATTGGAAAGCTTTTGAAGATGATGATTAGCTTAGTAGATTTCTCCAGGTGGTAGAGGATTTTTCTGATATGCATATTGACCGTAAAAATCAAAATGTAGAGGAATCCAAGAAGCCTAAGCTAAAAAGAAAGATGGGTCAACATGATATCATTCAGTTGCCCAACAATTATATACCTCAAGGTTTGGTGCCTCTTGAGAAGATTTTCAATCATAACAATGTCCCCTACAAACCTGATAAGAAGGAGAAAGATCCTGTTGTCCATGAGCACAATATAGGAATCCAAAATCATCCAAAATCCATAAATCTGTCTGCTAAATTAACCGTTGATCAGAGTTCTGAATATTGCAGCATTATGAAGGAATTCACTGATGTTTTTTCCTGGAAATACAGTGATCTAAAAACCTATGATCCTAAGGTCATTCAGCATAAGATTCCCCTTGAGAAAGAAACCATCCATTTCAAATAGAAATTGAGACCTATCAGTCCTCTCCTATTTTTTGTAATTGAAAAAGAAATCAAAAAGCTCCTTGATGAAAAAATTATAATTCCTTTAAGATACTCTAAATGGATTGCAAATCTAGTGATAGTGAGAAAGAAAAATGGTGAGATCAGTTTATGTGTTGACTTTAGAAACCTAAATAAATGCTCAAAGAAAGACAATTATCCCCTACCCAAGATGGAACATTTTCTGCAAAGAATTTTAGGGGCCACTATCATGTCTTTCCTAGATGGTTTCTCAGGCTATAACCAGATTTATGTACATCCTGATGACCAAGAAAAAACTGCCTTTACTACTCCTTAGGGTACCTTCATGTACGCAAAGATGCCATTCGGGCTAATGAATGTCGGGGCCACTTTTCATAGGGCCATGGACATAGCTTTCATGGGAGAAAAGGACAATGTTTTCCTCATCTATCTTGATGACATCACATTTTATTCTAGTAGTCATGAAGAGCATATGAAGCATATGAAAAAATTATTTTTGAAATGCAGACAGTTCAGGATTTTGTTGAACCCCAAAAAATCTCAATTTTCTCTCAAGAAGGGCAAGCTCCTAGGCCACATCATTTCAGCAGAAGGTGTGAAAATTGATCCAGCTCGGGTGGAAGAGATTCAGAGGTTGTCCATACCAAGGTCAAAGAAGGATATCCAATATCTACTTAGTAAGATAAATTTTGTCAGAAGATTTATTCCAAATTTCATTGAGTTAGTGAAACACATAACTTCTATGCTAAAAAAGGGATCTGAGATAAAGTGGACAGACAATGCAAGAAGTTCATTTCAGGATATCAAACAAGCTATCATGGAATCCCCCACTTTAATCAGTCCGGATTACACCAAGAACTTCTATATTTTCTCCTTTGCTTCCTATGACACGGTAGCAGCAGTCTTGTTACAAAAAGATGATGAAAGTCTTGATCACCCAGTGGCCTTTTTCAGCAAAACACTCAGAGACGCTAAACTAAGGTATGATCCTATAGAAAAACAAGCGTATGTTCTCATTAAGTCATTAAAATCTTTCAGAATTTATATCCTCCATGAAAAGGTTGTCGCCTATGTTCCTTCAGCCTCTGTGAAGGATGTCTTGACTCAGCCTGATATTGATGGAAAGAGAGCTAAATAGATCACAAAGATAATCGAGTTTGACATAGAAGTGAAGCCCACTAAGCTGGTAAAAAGCCAGGGCCTTGCCAAGCTTTTGACATAAGAGAACTATGATCTTTTGGACATAAATTTCATTGGGGAAAGTTCAACAAATTTGCAGACAGAGGTAGCAGCAGAAGGACAACATAACAACCAGCAAGAGGCCAAGCATTTGTTTTCATGTGAGTGGTATTCAGGTATTATTCATTTTTTACAGAAGTTGGAAGTTCCTCCTAAACTTAGCATGACTCAAGCCCGAGCCCTTAAGATCAGAGCAATTAAATTTTGCATTTATAATAATCTTTTGTATTGGAAATATCCTGCTGGTTTACTACTAAGATGTTTAGACAAAGAAGAGTCAATTGAATTCATACATCAATTTCATTCAAGTATTTGTGGAGTCCATCATTACTAGAAGACCACAATTCACAAGATTTTAATGGCTGGGTATTATGGGCCTTTTCCTTTTTCAGATGTGTGCGCCTTTGTGAAATATTGTGATAAATGTCAAAGATTCACAAGAAAACAACAACAATTAAAATCTCTGCCCCTGAGACCTATTGTAGTGAATGGTCCTTTTCAGCAGTGGGGTTTAGATTTTATAGGGGAGATTATTCCTTCATCTAGTGGTCAGCATAAACGGATCTTGGTAGCCACTGCCTATTTTACAAAATGGATAGAGGAAATCCCTACTAGAAATGCCACTCATCAGGTCGTCATGAAATTTCTCTATGAGAACATCCTGAGCAGATTCGGCTGACCAAAAAGGCTAGTGACAGATAATGCAGTAGCTTTCAAAGCCGATGCATTGGCTGACATGTGTAATTCAACGAGCATTCAATTGGTACACTTTACTCCCTACTACCCTCAAGGTAATGGCCTTGTCGAGTCATCCAACAAGAGTCTAATAAAAATCATCAAAACATTGTTGGAGAAGAATCAAAAGAGTTGGGATTCTAAACTAAAGTTTTCTCTTTGGGAAGACAGAGTAACTAACAAGAAATCCATAGGAACTTCTCCCTTCAAACTGGTTTATGGCACTGGTGCCATTTTCCCTATTCATCTAGTTTTACCAGTGGCTAAATTTTTTCAAGAGGAACAAACTGAATCAAATGATATGATAAGAAGAATGCTTGACTTGGTAGAATTGCAGCAGGTCAGAAAATAGTTGGTGGATAAATTAGAGGCTCATCAAAAGAGGATCAAAGACACTTTTGACAGAAAGGCAAAGGTGGATGATTTTTAGGTTGGTGACTGGGTTCTAAAATGGGACATCCTCAGACAAGATAAAGGAAAGCACGACAATTTTAATTCTTTGTGGACCGGTCCTTTCATGATAACTAAAGTACAGCACAACAACACCTTCATTCTGCAAAGTATGGAAGGTGAAGAAATGTTTGGTGGCCCAGTCAATGGGCATTTTCGGAAACTCTATTTTATCTAAGGCTTTGAAGCCTCATCACTGTAATTTTTATTTTTTATCTTTTGTTTTTACAGAATAACTCCATGCTCAATGGAAACACTAGTAGATAGGTTTGAATTTTCATTTTTCAGGAAAGGCACTGGTTCTGTGGTTCTTGAAACCTCACAGGGAGGCTTTCACCCCCAATATGAGCCAGTGTTATCTCCTCAAATAAATCAATTGAGATTTTGCATTTTAGGTGATAGGGAGTCTTTTAAAAAGATACTTTTTAAATTTTTAAAGGTTCATTTCTCAAAGATTTACCCATGTAATAAAGTTTAAATAAAAGATCGTTTAGTTTTTATTTGATCTAATTCAAATCTCAGGTTTCCGTGGATTAGGTGAACATTTCGATTGTTCATTAGCCATTGAAATCCGTAGCTTTCAAAAGATTAAATAAAGGAATCCAGGGTCGTTTTAGCCACTGAAATTGTTGAAGAGGGGAAAGACCCAGCACGTCCTATCACATGTTTCAACCTATGGGTTTGACGTTTCTATGATTGCACAAGCCACCAAAAAGATTGGAGAATGAACCATTCATAACCGGAAGTCGATCCCTCTGTGATATAAGCAAATCTTTTCAGATCGTTATATCATTAAGCCATGTGATTATGTACCCTCCATTTATTTTAGTTATCTGCCATGACTGTTGCAAATCATCAACCGTTCCGCCACACCCCTTGTAATCAATGCCACATTTTTTTTTTTTGTTTGTTAATTTGTGCGGAACCTGTTGGCTACGCGATTAACCTGTGGCTTGAGAAACCGCGACTCAGGGGCATCTAAGCNGGTTGGATTTTTTGTCCCCGCAGGTTTCGAACCGGTGACTTTAACATCACAGAGTGGCTTAACAACACACTCCATCACCAACTGTCCTACACCTCGAGGACATCAATGCCACATTTTAAATCTCACCCTAGTTACCTCATTTCTACCACAGCCGAGCTGATTTTTTTTAATTCTATGTGGTGTAACTCTCCCCCAAAATCTTCTCCTTCTATCACAGGTGTGGGAAAACATTGCGGCAAATGAAGAAAGGAACATCAACCCTGAGGAAGGAGCTTAACGACATTGGTTACCTGGAATCACACCCAGAGGTATGTCAAATGTTCAAAGATGTAGGGTGTTATAATTTTTGTAAAAAATTACAGAGTTTTCATCAGCAGGTGGCAAAGGCCTTTGCCCTCAATTTCGATGGAAGAAAGCAATCATCGATCGATATGAATTCGAGATAGATGAAGCCCTCATAGTTGAAGTGATAGAGCTTCCCATGACTGGAGAGAAATGGTTTACAATTACTGTTATTAAGAATGTTGAATTCGAGACTTATTTAAAACCAGAACAGAGGGGTTTGATATGGAAGAAAGATATTCTTGTACCTTTCATTGAAGAGAAATGGCAGCAGCTATTAAAATCTATAATGGTTTATATAACTTGTGAAGGGAGATACAACAGGGTGATGATTTACCATTTTAAACTTATAAACCATTTGACTGGTAGAAACCCACTCAATCTACCCTATTTCCTCCACCGAAGTTTATCCAAGATGGCTCATCAAGTCAAGGCCAAACCTAATCAAGTTGCAGGTAGATTATCCCATCATAGTCTAATCAAACTTTTGGTTTTTGAGCTATTGCAAAGAAGAGGTAAATAGTGGAATTACTTCTTATTCAGGAATGATTTCCAAACTGAGGTTCAGTGAGAGGGAAAAAAGAGTCCTCATTCCAAGAAGTCTTCCACTCCCAGAAGTGGAAAGAGGAGGAGGAGAGCTATCTCTCTAGCCCCAGTCAATCAACCCTCTCCTTTCTCTAAGCTGGGAAAAACTAAGAAGAAATTAAATTTCAACGGTGAAGAAAAAAAGGCCAAAGAATCCCCAGTGAACAAAAACATTCTTAATGTTCCTTACACACACTCAGAGGATGAAGAGCACCAGATTGAAACAGGGTACGAGGATTCAGTTACCACAAGGTGTGAAAATTCTATTTTTTGTGGATATATACACAACAAGTTATGAGAATCTTCCATCACCTACACCCCAAGAAGAACAAGAACCACAAATCGCAGATGCCTCATCTAGCAAACAAATGAAGCAGAATAAATCAAAAGAAATCAAGAAGCTTAAGAAGAAGATCGTCGAGCAAGAAGTGCAAGAAAGGGTAATAAAAACCAGGTATTAAACTCTGTCAAAATAATTTGCAGAAAGCAACTCAGCTTTGGAAAGATTAGCCCATGAAGGCATAAAGGAGAAGAAAAAGAAGGACAAGATTGTAAAAGACTACAACAGCTTATGGAGAGTAGCTCATGGTTTGAAGAAAAAGGTCACGGCTTTGAGGAAAAAAACTATGTCTTCAAAAAATCAGGCTCATGCTTCTCTTAGGACCCTTGCAGAGGTGGCAGTTCAGCACAATGAACTGGAGGCAACCAGTAACCCTACAAAATTTTAGCAAGATGCAGAAGCCTAAAAAGATCCGTCCTAAGGCGTTTTTGAGCTAAGACAAGGGTATTTTTGAAATTTTGATAATCTTAGGTTTCGGTGACTTAGGCGAACATATCCATTGTTCATTATCCGCCGAAAGAAGAAATTTCAGTAGTTAATCGGCCTGAATTCTATCTACTCTAGCTACCGAAAGCACTGATAAAGCAGAAAGCTAATGTTTTTGCACAGGTCCAAGTTTTCCTTGTTCAAAAGACTAAAAAATGGTTCCAATCGATGGAAGATAATTACTGACATCTTTATCAAGATTTTGTTTTGGTTTTGGAGATGCTCTACAAGACAGAAAGGTAAACAATGGTTAGCTATTTTCAAGGATATAAAACTGTTTAACTGTCAACAGGTGTCATGTTCGACTCCTCCCATATCACATGAGATCTAGTAGCCTCGGAAGGCTCACTACACATGCCAAGAATCTGAAGAACATAAAGATCAGTCAAGAATTTGAATTGATCTAGTTTGTAGGATCTTTATCTACTTTCTTGGGCCAGTTAATGATTTTCTATTTTTGGCAAAATTCGATCTAGTAATCTAGGATCTGGAAACTGTTTGTAAAAGGCTATAAAGCCAAGAACATTTGATGAACACATGGTTCGATTTTCATTTCTATAATCTATTGTTATTGTAAGAAGACACCTTCTTTAATATATTAAGCCTGCAAGCTTCTTTCATTTGTTATTGTCAGACTCTCCTTCATCTTTGTCTATGCATATGAGTTGAAATCATTCTTTTGTCTATGTTTAATGGTCCCATGGTAACTTTCATCTTACTTTTGACTGTTAAGCAAGAATCATAAGAATCTTTGGCTAGTTTGTTGACCCATCATATATATTGCCTATGTATGTTCTGATTAACTGATTGGTTTTCTTATCCATTTGATTTACAAACCTATCTGATAATAGATCCTGAAGGCCTTGTATTGCATGAATATAGCTAGATTGTCTTGAAGATACAATCCAGTGATTAAGATATTCATCTTGATCCATACCCACACCCATTATTGAGAAAATAGTTACAAAAAGGTTAAGTTACCAGGCATCTCTGATATACAACCTAGGAGAGTTTACTGGAGTGATAACAGAAGGGACCCTCTCCTATTCACTTGCCTCTTCGAGGGGGCTTCCTCCTAATGAGCTACCACTCAAATACAATCATTCTCTTCATGTCCCATTACATTGCTTGAACCCATTTATATAGTGCTACCATCACCTAAGAACATTCTAGAGGAGGAATCTTCTAGAATTAGAACCTTCTAAGAAGTCCTCTTACATTTATTATATATAACTACTCATTTATTATGTCTAGCTACCATAGTGGAAATTATTTAATAATATAGTGGACCTTATTTAATAATATATTAGACCTAGTCCACCATACATTGAATGGCCTTCACTATTATCACTATGGGCCCTCTGGGCCCCCACTACTACCTCTCTAGCTACCTAACATTTTAATGTGGACTAGGTCCACTATATTATTAAATAAGGTCCACTATGGTAGCTAGATATAATAAATGTAAGAGGACTTCTTAGAAGGTTCTACTTCTAGAAGATACCTCCTCTAGAATGTTCTTAGGTGATGGTAGCACTATATAAAGGGGTTCAAGCAATGTAATGGGACAAGAAGAGAAGTATTGTATTTGATTTGAAGCTCATTAGGAGGATGCCCCCTCGAAGAGACAAGTAAACATGAGAGGATCTCTTCCATAATAAGATCCATTATATGGTGTTGCCCTACCCTAATGGTTTGATAGTAATAAGAGAGGTTTTGCATATTTTTCTTATATATCTATTGTTGTGTTTTTGTATTCAGTTCTTTGGTTCTTAACAATACCAATTGTTAAGAACCAAATAATTGAATACAAAATACCACAATAGTATGAAAGATATATGAATACAATCATCACACAAGATATATGAAACAATATAGAAAACCACCACTTTATTATATCAAAACCCTTGGGGTAGAGAAATATCATACAATGGATCCTATTATGGAAGGGATCCTCTCCTATTCACTTGCCTCTTCGAGGGGGAAACCTCCTAATGAGCTTCAAATCCAAATACAATACTTCTCTCAATGTCCCATTACATTGCTTGAACCTCTTTATATAGTGCTACCAT
>JASDQU010752982.1:29480-40940 GCA_032191745.1 Picea mariana | reverse complement strand
ATATTTACTTCTTATCAACCATGACAAAACAATAATGAGTCATATTTACATCAAACACTATTGGGTCCATTACCCAAAACTTTGTGCTATGGGTCTTTCTTCAAGAGTTGACATCAATGACAACCAACCTTAATCAACATAAGAGAATTATAGCTTCAATACAGATGACCAAAAACATAATGTTACATTTGATATTGAGAAATGTAATTTTGTCACAGTCATATGCCCAAAATGTATCAAGCTCAGATGATACTTGGTTGTGGCCTCTTATATATGGTTATTTACCATTTATCATTATTAGTCTCTTACAAAAGAAGTCTATGGTCAAAGGTTTTCCCATTGTAGATGAAGAGAAAAACTCCTGTGAGAGTTGTATTTTTGTCAAACACCAAAGGGATAGTTTTTCCAATAATTCCTACAAAGAAAAAGAACACCTTGAGATGGTGCATACATAACTTTGTGGTCCAATGCAAACTCAGTCAATATGAGGGAGATTTTATTTTATAACATTTATTGATAATTTTAGCAAGAAAGCATGGGTGTATTCTCTCAAGCACAAATTAGAGAAATTTAAAAAATTCATAGAATTTAAATCTTTGACAGAGAAACAGAGTGGGAAGTACATCAAAGTACTCAGATAATATTGAGGAGGTGAGTATGACTCCAAGGAATTTGCAACATATTGTAGGCAACATGGAATCAAGAGACAATTTACCACAAGATATCACTCCACAATAGAATGGAGTAGATGAAAGGAAGAATCAGAAAATAATGAATATGACCAGAAGTATGCTAAAGGCCAAGAATTTGGAAAATCAACACTGGGGTGAAGCAGTGGCATGCTCAGTTTATATTTTAAACTTGTCACCAACCAATAGTATGAAAGATAAAGTTCCTCAAGAAGATTGGAGTGGTATGAAATCTAACATTTCTCATTTTAAAGTTTTTGGTTGTGTAACTTATGCTCATGTTCGTAAAGAGCTGAGGAGAAAGCTTGATGATAGAAGTGAAAAATGTATATTTGTGGGGTACTGTGAACATTCTAAAGCATATAGGTTGTATAATCCTATTTACAAGAAGCTGATAGTAAGCATATATGTGAAATTCCAAGAAGATAAATCTTGGGATAACCAAACAAGTGAAATACTTGTAGATCAAATTCCCTCTATACAGGAAGAAAAGCAAGTGGAAGTTATAGGACAACAAGCTTCTCCACCAAGACTTCCAAGATTGCAAGTACAAGTCCAAGGAGAACAAAAAGATCATAGTTCTTCTTCTTCTTATTCTAGCAATGATTCAGATCCCACTATAGAAAACTTAAGGAACCAAAGAACAAGAATCTTGAGACAAATTTATGAGCAAAATAATGGCATGGATCAACAAGCACATTTTGCCTTGGTATCCTATCAACCAATATACTTTGAAGAAAAAGTCAAGGAATAAAAATGGGTTGATGTAATGAACAAAGAAATTGAAACATTTGAAAGAAACAACACATGGAATCTTGTGGATCCTCCCCACAGGTAAAACTAGCATTGGAGTTAAATGGGTGTATAAGACAAAATTCAATGAGAAAGGAAAAGTAGAGAAGCACAATGCAAGGCTAGTAGCATAAGGGTTTTCTCAACAACCTTATATTGACTATGGAGAAACATTTGCTCCAATAGCATGTTTGGATACTGTCAGAGTAGTTTTGGAAATTGTAGCTCAAAACAAATGGCTAGTCTATCACATGGATGTCAAATCAACCCTAAATAGTTTTTTAAAGGAAGAATTTTATGTGGATCAACCACCAGGATTTGAAATTAGAGGTAAAGAGTACAAAGTGTATAGATTGAAGAAGACATTGTATGGTTTGAAGCAAGTTCCAAGAGATTGGTATAGTCACATTGATACTTATTTTCTCAACAATGGGTTCAACAGGAGCAACAATGAACCCACACTTTACACCAAAAGAGACTAGAGAGGTAATATTTTGATAGTTTGTTTCTATGTTGATGACATGATTTATACAAGAAGTTTTTTGTTGAATGAATTCAAAGCAGTCATGCAATGTGAATTTGAGATGACTGATATTGGTATTATGAAATATTTTCTAGGAATTGAAGTTGAGCAATCTAAAAAGGGAATTTTTTTTTGTTAGCAAAAATATGCCACAGATATTTTGAAAATGTTCAAAATGAACAAATGTAATCCAGCAGAGACACCAATTGCAATAGGTAAAAAATTAAGTAAACAAGATGAAGGAATAAAATTGATTATACTCTATATAAGAGGCTTGTAGGAAGCCTCGTGTACCTTACAACTACTCGGCCATATATTATGTATGTTGTAAGCTTAATTTCTAGGTTCATGGAAAATCCCAAAATATGTCTTTGGAAAGTTGGAAAAAGAATTTTGAGATACATTGCAGGTACAACAGATTATGGCATTTGGTATTCTACTTCAGAATATGATTCACTTGTTGGATATATAGATAGTGATTTTTGAGGTAGTGTTGATGATAGGAAAAGTACTTTTGGGTATGCATTTCTGTTTGGTACAGGCTTGATTTCATGGGCTTCTAAGAAACAACCCATCTTCACAATTTCTTCAACAGAAGGAGAGTATGTGGCAGGAACTTCAGCAACATGTCATGCAGTTTGGTTGATAAGGATCCTTAGTGATCTAGCACATGAAGAAAACGAGCCAACTCCTATATTGTGTGACAACAGTTCAACAATTGCATTATCTAAGAATCATGTGTTTCGTCGCAAGAGTAAACACATATACACTCGCTATCATTTCATCTGCGATCTTATCAATGATGGTAGCATTATTCTACAGTTTTTTGGTTCGAAAGAATAATTAGCATATATCTTCACCAAGCTATTGTGAAAAAATACTTTTCAATTTCAGAGACAACACTTAGGCATTGCTTGTGTTGATTTTTGTAATGGTCAAAATTGAGGGGGAGTGTTAAATGGAGTAATTTCTTCATTACTTGTTTGACCAAATATGATAGAGGATAGGCATCTTAAATGCACAGACAAGATATGTAGGTTTGCATTTATTAGGTAGGTGAAGGAGGAGTTTTCTAGAGAACTATCTCATATCATGTATTTTGTAATTTTAGTTTTATGTGAATGTAGAAAAGAACTGAACAACTCCATAGTTGTTTGGTGTGTGTATGCTTTGCTTTGTGAATGGTTGTCTCTGCTTAAATTTGAACAAAATTAGGAAAAACACTTTATCAAAAAATGAATGGAAGAAAAATTTACAGAAAGAACCAATATTATAGCTAAACATTTAAAAGGCATTTTGATTCAATTTCTATTCTTCCTTAATGGAAAAAACACATGAAATATTTACAGGCCAAGGTGTTGGGAAATCGATCTATGGCTAAACAAATTGATATATGGTAAAAACTACTCCATGCTCAAGTTGAAGGAGAGAATTTCTCATGAAAATACCTGGAAGTTAACAATAACTCCAAGCAAGTTACGATAGAAAATGATGAGATGAATCAATCTTTCCATGATTGGAGGAGAGAAATTGGTGAAATAGAGAAAATTGAGGGCCTGTGACTTACTACATATGGTTCTGCTGCTTAGGCTACTTCTGGTGTATATGCTAAAAGTAGGGTATGCTTCCTGTATATCTGCTTCTTTTCTTGCTTATACAGTTACAACCAACTCTTCCACTACTAATGCTTTGACTGAAAAAATTGATGGTGATGAAATTGGTTTGGATGTTGGTGATCCTACTTCATCTATTACTAAATAAAAAATATAAACTGATGGATCAATGCATTAAATTATCGGGAAATTTATAGATAGAGAAGACAAATCATTTTCTTAATTTGGAAGGTAAGCACCAAAACTGCTCAATGTTATTCATATTTCGAAATAATAAAATGCACCATGGTTTGGTGAATTTCTAAATGATAAAAGTCATTCCGATTTGTTGGAAATGTGAGTTCAAAATCATATTTGCCAAGCCTAAATAATAAAACGCATCATGGTTGGGTGAATTTGGTGAATTTCGCAATAATAGAATATATTTTGGTTTGAAACTTGAGTTTTCCAAGCCTACACCATTTTACAATAGAATTTTTCAAGCCTTTATATAGACTTCATCACATACAATCCCACAATTTTATAAGCAAATATAATAATTACTCAATAACATGGACCAATAAACCATAACGTTAAACGATTATTATCTACTCTACCTAAGTGAATACTAACCTAACACAATTATCTCATCCATCAAGTTGTTTCATTCATCCACAAAAGAGACATAAAAATAAATCCCTACAAAATAAAATATTACAATGAGGCTGTTTTAACATAAAAACCAAAATATATGGAAAATATATTTAGGAATATGTAAATAAAAATCCATTCTCTCACAATGTTGTATTAGTGTCTTGGTTCATAGCTACGTGGTTGTTATGGACGAGGGCATGTAGAGCGACCAAATGATCCTTGTTTTAAAGAAGGTTCAAAAGAAGTTTAGGAAGAGTATACACAAGAAAACATGTGGCAAAAACCATCTATGCATGAATGAATGGTATTATTTTGTAATGGTGTATGAGATCTGCAAAGCATTTCTTTCACCGCCTAATATTAGCTCTATCACCGCTTGCTTTTGTAGTTGATAGAATAACACCTTGTCACCTTTTGCTTTGTGAGTGGAGTCATGAGAAGATAACTTATGCACTGACCACCATTAAGGAGAAGATAACTTATGCACTGACAAGCATTAAGGAGAAGATAACATTGACACCTCCATCAAAATCAAAGGAGAAGAGATAGCATTTGCTACACCACCACCACACCTACTTGGTGTATTGGTTCATGAGAAATTAATACATAATCAATGTTGCAATGAAGATTTTCAAAACTGAAAGATTTTCCAAGTAAAACTTAGGGTATTAGGAAATCATATTCATGTCTTTCTTAAGAAAGATTGGGCATTATCATCTCAAGTCATATTATTAATTCATTAGTCCACATTTAATAAATAGCAAAATTCAATCCTAAATTAAACTTTGAGAACGTTTATATAAATGCAATATATGTTATATTATTGGTTTAAAATATAAATACTATTGTAGAAAGACACACATATCTATGGAAATCGATTCCTAATAGTCATTGTTGAAGGTAGGGATAAATTAATAATGTAGAATACATTACTATCATTTATAACGAATAATGATGCCTTTGTTTGAATCCCAAAGGAAATATCTTAATAAGTTAGGGCTCCACTTCAAAGTTAAAAAAAATATAAAATACATTGCTATCATTTATAATAGATCTTTTGTTTGAATCCTAAAAAAAATATTTTGTTCAAATGTTGGGCTCTACTTGGAATACATTGTGATCAATAGTATATGGCTTATGTTTTAGAACTTATTTGAAAAATAAGCCCTACATTAACACTATATGTACATCAACACTATATGCAGTGGGTGTTATGGATTCCAAACAAAGAAGTCATGGATTCCAAACAAGGGCATCCATATTTTTATTATAAGTGGGTAGTTTCCATATTCCATGAACTTCCATTAAAGTTTCTATGAACGCCATCAAAGTTGACACAACAATGTACAAATTGACAATTAACTCATGTACATCAACACTATATGCAGTGGGTGTTATGGATTCCAAACAAAGAAGTCATGGATTCCAAACAAGGGCATCCATATTTTTATTATAAGTGGGTAGTTTCCATATTCCATGAACTTCCATTAAAGTTTCTATGAACATTCATCAAAGTTGACACAACAATATACAAATTGACAATTAACTCTTGAACTGATTGGTTTATAATATATAGAGTGACTATTATGTATTTTTTTTTTCCACATATTGATGACTCTAAAAAGAATTGAGATGTTAAAAAAGTACCCATAAAAATTTGAACTAGTGACCAGATAAAAACTATACCCCACATTAACTAACTAACCTACTACCTATTAGCTTTGTGTTTTTATTATTTATGAAGATATCACATATCTTAAGATAACATGTTTATCCTCCTCATTTATTTGGATTCCATGCATGATATATAACAGATCCACCTATATGATGCTTCTTTTTACATTGCAACCGACCATGCCTACCTCTTTGTGATTTGATTGATCGGAAATTATTCAACCTAAATTCAACAAACTAGATATGTAGGTCTTCATTATCAAATAGTATGACAAGTATACAAAATTTTGTCACATGCCTTTGTCCCGTTCTCATTCTTAACATTTAGTGGAGAGCCATCATTATTATAACATTAACCTTTCTGAATATGGGTGATTTCCAGCATTATATTCAATTTTTCAAACCTAATTCCATGATTTAGTGTAGACACTCGATGCATTATACCCATTAAAACTTATCATATTATTGAAAAGTTAATTAAATAATTTTGATTTTCTCTTTTTTAATGTTTTTTTATATTGATGATGACACATTTCACTATCTCCTAATTCTAGTAAGGTTTATGGGATCGACAAAGGCATTCAGAGTAAATAAATAAAGTGTAAATGAAAAGTACTAACATCATTGTAGTTTTTGTAGATGAAAAAAAATAAAGGAATTTAGATTAAATATTATTAATAATGTCATTTATATATTTGAACAAGTTGGAAATGAAATTAACAAAATAATTATAGTTTTGCACATGATGAGATTATAAGTAGAAAAGTAATTAATTTATGAAACTTGGTAAAGTCACGTGTTATATTTTTAAGGATAGGGAAAGTTCAAAGGAAATGATGTTCATCATCAACCTCCTTTGTATACCAAGTTTTATAAATTTTATTATCCCAAGGTGTTTTTAGGTTGGTCCAATGACCAATTTCACTACGGAGGTCAAGAGAATTGGTGTTTAATTTGACAATATTCATTGTGCAAATGAGAAAAATTACTAGAAGTTAAAAGAAAGGCCATGCCTTCAAGTCCAAATGTACTTTAATAGAACAACTATGCACATCTCTTACAATGAGATTGTTTTTAAGTCTAATGGTAGAAACAAGTCTTTCAAGAGGTGATTTTTAAAGGATACTAGATGCCTGACATTACATTTTCCAAAGAACATACAAGGTGACCACTCAGATAGAGTACCAAACCCCTATAAATCTAAAAGGACACATGGAATTGACATGACATAAAATAAGAACATTTCGATGGATTTTGATAAAAAAAATATGTCTCCAAGAGGACTGAAATAAAACTCAAAACATTCCCAAGAAACAAAACAAAATGAAAATAGAAGACAAAGAGTTTCAACTATATCACAATTTCAACAAGTATCATTAGTGAAGGTCAACCTTGATAGAGGCTCCTGGGAGGGTAGACCTTGGAAAACTAAAATCGATGCAAACACACATAGTTTGAAATAAAATTTGAAGGGCCATGTTATATAGAGACAATTCAACTACTTGGCTTCCTCATGTAACAAGCTCGATCTATTTTTTGGCTTTTATTGGATGAGGATGTGATCACCAAGATACCAACAAATTCCTTTAGGTTTGTAGATTCATATAAGTTTATCATACATCTATAGACAGTCTCTCCAAATAATACTTAGAGTAAACATATTGAGTTTGTAAATCTCATCTAGAGGAATGAGTTGTTGTTTAGCCTGAACATTGGGATGATCAAACCAATGTGAATTGAACTCTTTTGAAATATTTTTTCAATCTTTTCATAATCTATCACCATCATCCCATAGATCTCTCCACCTAAGAGTCAATTTATTGGACAATTTTTTGGGGAAGTACATGTTAATGTGAATTAGAGTGGAGTGTTGGGACTTCCATGTCCATATTAATTAACAAGATAGACCCAAGACTCATTGAATACCATTTTAATGCCAAAATAGGGTTAGAGATATCTATTCTAAGATTCCTAAATACTTTGATGCATAAAGATCTATTGATTTTGAAATCCCGAATAGAAGAATTAACATCACAAATCATAATTGGCTAATCTTGCTAACATTCTACCCATTAAAAATTCCATGTCTAAGCAATATTTTTCATTATTCATCGCTAGAAATACATCTTTCAATCCATTTAGCTAGAAGAGAAACTCCTTGAAGTATAAAATACATTTGAAGTATAAAATTCAACTCTCCATCTATTTCACCCTATGAAATAACCACCATAATATAAAATTTTGTTCCTCTAATTGAAATAAAATATATAAAACCTATCATTTCAAGGAGCCAACACAACGTAGATAGAGAAAAACCCTACCACTATACTTTCTAGAATCCAAGTGATACATACACATATATTAAATGAGTCAAAACATTAAGAAATGATGGAATATTTTAGTTAAGAAGTGCCTACCGACACAACACCTATAAAACCTTGCTCATAATAAGTCATCGAAATAGTCCACCATTCCAACAAAAAAACATTATTGTATCAAAGCTTGCAATCTAAACCACCTATAGACATGGAACACATAGTTTATGATTCAAAAGAAAATCCATAACTATCAAATTTTTAGAGGGGTCTCATCCTCCTCTAATTCTAACAAGATGTGGAGATGTTCACCCTAAATAAAATGTATTTTTATCCAAAGTCGTGAAGATGTTCATCCTAAATAAAATGTATTTTTATCCAAAGTCTTAAAGGAGTTGTATATCAATAACTCTTTAGAACACATGTAACTATAAGGAGTATCATGAAACTATATCCTTAAAAGAAACACCCCTTACTTCCATAAGGAGTATCATGAAACTATATCCTTAAAAGAAACACCCTTTACTTCCACATCAACTTTGGAAAACTTAGTGGGGTGGATTGTGTTCCTTCTAACATTTGTATCTCCTTTCCTTTCTACACTCTACTAAATATTCCATCCATCCTTGTTATTTTCACATGAGATTCCAAGATCTAAATTCATGGTACTAAAATTAGTTGAATCATCGAAGGTCTTATCTATTTTAATATAAATGTTTTGTTGGCTCAAATAAATATTTGGGGTCTGTAGAGGTGTCCAACAAAGGTACATCATAGTTTATAATGTTATCATTTAAACCTTCCATAAGAAGAAGGTGATATAGTTTATAATGTTATCATTTAAACCTTCCATAAGAAGAAGGTATCACCTCAGGCATATTTGAAGTTTCTTTAAACATAGTGTGGGGTAAAGAGGAATGACAATGACACAATGCTCTTTAAATATTTCATTAGTCATATATTACTTTAAGTTCATAAAGTTAAACATTATTTGCATAAGTATTCATCCAAATGAATAAAAAATAGAAACACCATCCATGTAACATATTATAACAAAGAAATGTGAAGGATCCAACAACCGTATCCATTATAATCATAGAATCAGAGAATATGTTGTAGGTAATGGATGACATCTCACATGACCACAACCAACATATGCATAAATAGCATAACTAACCAACAACAAAACCAAATACTATGAAAACATTATACAACCACAAAATCATTTATTAATGATAAAAATACATATTTATAGGCCTTAGTCGGTAGTGATATCATAATCTAGAAGGAACTAGAATAGAGAATGGTCATCCACTTTGTCAAATAAATGTGGCTTATGTCTCTCACACACAAAGGCCACTAAAACCATAATCTTATTCTTTTTAGAAAAAAATCATCCTATTTACATTGAAAAATAAAAATTAATTGATCTAAAATTTGTGTCAAAATTTCCTTAAAGAAGTACATGGTAATAAATCTTCGAGCATATTTTGATCAAAATTTTGTATCAAATTATGGAAAGAAAATGAAATTATGGTAAAAACTATGATTCGGATTTTATGAATAGAACGAAATGAATACAGATTATTAACAGATTCTTAACACAAAATAAAAGAGATATAGTAAAACTGGTTTTCTATTCAATAATGAAATAAGCTAAAACTGTAAAATGCAGCGGAAACAAGCTTGCTGGAATGGTGACGGCTTATCTCTGAGAAGAGATGTGACGACTGTGTTCATTCGCAAGAAGATCATTAAAATGAGGCTATGAAGGCCTTTTACAATAAACAAGAATGAAAAAAACCCTAGGCATCCAAAAACATAACCCTAGGAGATGAAGCACCAAAAGTCATGTGGGCCCCGTTTGTGTAAGTTAGTACATTAACTTCCCGGGGTCGTAACTTTTGCATATGATCTCCGTTTTAGGCATATGATAGCCCGTTGGAAAGGTATCATCGAGGAGATTCATTTTGGGGCCTCAATCATTCTATAGGATATAATTGATAATCTTGATCCCGAAAAAAATTCATTTAGGCCCTCAAAATGGCCTCGAAAGTGAAAACTGCTAAAAACAGTAAATTGCCAAAATTGCCAGAAAATTGTTTTGAGCCAGTGGGAAAAGGTAGGTGGCCATTGATATCCATATGGATCATTCCTCCTTCCTTATGAAGCAATGGTCTCCATTTTGTTGAGTTCCCTCATCAGATGAGGAAATTTCTGCTGAATTTGGCCCCAGGTGAGCCACTTGCCTTGGTGCAGGAGCTGCCCTACTTTGACGACTCGATAAAGATGGATCTGTTGCTGTCAATTCCCTTGATCTATGTGTCCACAATCTGATCGTTGGATTCTTGTTGGATGCAGTCGGCGTTGATATCTGTTGGTGTCAGTTGTTCTTCCACATTTGAGGTGTCCAATAATGGTGGGAAATAAGGGCGAAGGAGATCCACGTTGAACACTGGGTGCAGGCCAAGGAGAGGAATGTTGAGCTCAAAAGAATTATCTCCCATGGACTTGGTGATGGTGTACGACCCATAGCAGAGTGGGCAAAGCTTCTGATGGGGTCCTGTAAGGCATTCTTTCTGCAAGTGCAACCAAACTTTGTCTCCCACTTGAAACTTATGTGGCACCCGATGTTGATCATGACACTATTTGTACTTGTCATTGGAATTTTGTAGGATATCCTAAAACTATTGGTGGATGTGCTGGATCTGCTCGATGAATCGGGTGGCTTTGTCAGCTTCAGTTGGAATAGGATATGAGTCGATCGAGGTGACCACAAGGGGAAGTGCAACATCTATGGGACCCAATGGTTGGAATCCCAACCCCACCTGAAAGGAGCTATGGCTAGTTGAGCTATGCAGGGCTCGGTTGTAGCTATGTTGGACATAAGGAAGGCTCTCATCCCATGTGCGAGGGTGCTTTGAATTATACATGCGAAGGATATGGACAACCATTCGATTTACGACCTCGATTTGGCCATCTGTTTGGGGGTTGAAGGCCATGGATTTGGTTAGCTTGGTCTCCAGCAGTGACCAAAGGCTCGACCAGAATGTGCTGAGGAATTGACTGTCCCTATCTGAGACAATGGTTTGTGGGAGTCCAAAATGTACCCAGACCTATTCAAAGAAGAGTTTGGCAGTGGCCTCTATTGTGATGCTCTTCTTACAGGAAACCAGAATCGCCATCTTAGAAAAGCGGTCAACAACCACAAAAACACAGTC